>PVJC01008699.1:0-47864 GCA_004026665.1 Murina feae | reverse complement strand
TCAGAAAACCCATGGAGCACATACTATCTCCATGACGCTAAGACGTCTGCGCTATTTGGAGCCTTTCTTATTGCACAGGGGGTGTTTTCCAGAGGCTCCACAATATGTGACATTGTCACTCTGTCAGCAGACAGAATATATGCTTGCACATGCCTGTATTATAATGCTTCTCATTTTACTTATTTTTAAAATATATTTTAATTGATTTCAAAGAGGAAGGGAGAGGGAGAAAGAGATAGAAACATCAATGATGACAGAGACTCATTGATCGGCTGCCTCCTGCACATCCCCCACTGGGGATGGAGCCCACAATCCGGCATGTGCCCTTGACTGGAATCGAACCCAGGATCCTTCAGTCTGCAAGCCGATGCTCTATTCTATGAGCCAAACCAGCCAGGGTGTAACACTTCTCATTGTAAATTTCCCATGTTAAGTATTGATAGACATGTCCCACATAATCCAAGTTTTTGAGGATCCTAAAGAATTTTGAGGAATATACAGAAATCTTGAGACCAAAAAATTTGAGAATTATTGCCTTAGGGCAGGGGTGGGGAGCATTTCTCTGCCAAGAGCCATTGGGATATCTGTAACATCATTTTCAGGCCAGACAAAACTATCCACTTAGAAATTAGCCTGCTCTATACATTTAATGAACTCACCCCTGATGCCTTGGCAAGGCCAGATGAAAGGATTTCTCAGGCCTTATATGGCCTGCAGGCCGGACGTTTCTCACCTCTGCCTTAGGGGATGAACCTCAACTGAAAGGTAGACCTTACCAACCTCCCTCCCATTTCACACCAAGAAACTGAACCAGGTGTGGTGAGGACGGTGAATATCTGTCTGGCTCATTGTTTTCTCCTCATAGGCTAGCATAGTGCCAAACACATGGTAGATATTAGAATCCTATATAATAAAAGCCTAATATGCTAAGTGTCTGGTTGACCAGTCAGATATTCAACCAATCAAAGCGCAATATGTTAATGATATGCTAAGGCCACTCAACCACTCGCTATGACGTGACCTGACCACTAGGGGGCAGATGCTCCAACTGGTAGGTTAGCTTGCTGCTGGGGTTCAGCTGATCAGGACTGAGAGAGATGGGCCGGACATGCCCTGGATCCCTCCCACGGTCCTTCCCCACTGGCCAACCTCCCGCGTCCCTCCCTGACCTTGATCGTGCACCAGTGAGGTCCCTTGGCCTGGTCTGTGCCCTCTCGCAATCTGGGACCCCTTGGGGAATGTCAGCCGGTTTCAGTCCAATCCCGCAGGCCAGGTCAAGGGACCCCACTGGTGCACAAATTCGTGCACCGGGCCTCTAGTATCTCATAAAGCAGTCCATGAGTTAGTATGCACACACTCATAGGTGAGGTCTCTGCGGACTGCCTTATTCAGGGTCACACAACTATCAGCTGCAGAGTCAGGCTATCTCCAGGGCCCCCCGTGTTCTGTGCTTGGACTGTTGCCCCCTAGCTCACGGATACTTTGGTTTTTGTTGGTTTTTGTTCTACGATCTGTTGAAAGCGGATAATCAGATCTCATCCTGGGAGATGGCTGTTACGTGAGCTGGGCCCTGTGTGGCTTGTTGCTCGCTGTAAGCATGACCAGCACAGAGTGACACCAATGTGCAGGCAATGGCAAGGGTGCTCAGCTACAGCAGAACTCCCTGGGTGCCCACCAGAGTGGAAATTAGGACCCACTCTTATTCTAATTTCTGGTCTCGGCCTCCTTCCTTTGGCCACAGCATTGAACTCAGGAGCCTTTCCATGACTGCACCCAGGAGTCCCCAGACTGTAAAGAGTAAACATTTTTCAGGGGAATATACTTTATGCTCTCTGTATAAAGTATATGCAATACGTTCTATACCCCTCCCCTGGCATTTGTAGCAGAGGCAAGAGACGCCTGCCTGCCCCCTGCTCAGAGTCACAGAAGGTGAAGGCTGCCCAAGACAAGGAGGGCCAGGGCAGGACAAACGCGAGGCTTGGGAAGGCGGCCCTGGCCACTTCCATGTGAGCTCCTGTGAGAAACACTTCCAGAGACGGACACCCCGAGACCAGGCCACAGCCAGCCCCCAAGCTCTCCTCTGCTGAGACCTCACAGGGACCTGCCACCCTGCTGCCCCCTGAGCAGCTGAGGGGAGGCCCCACAGTCAGGATGGGTCCTACAGCTGGGGCCTGGCCTGCCTGGGCACTGGGGACAGTGCAGTCACTGCCACTGGGAAAGGAACGCGTGCTCTTCAGTCCTTCACACTCATTCAAGACTGACCTTTACAGGAGCCGGCGAGATGTCGCTGACTCTCGTCCTTCACGGTGGTGAGAGTTCACAGTCAGGGCCCCGCTGGAGAGGGGACCCCGAGCCCCCACGCCTGGGGTGGTGCAGGCAAGGCTCCTGTGCGCCCAGGCATCATGTTCTTGCCCAGAAACCAGGGCATACCCGAGCTTTATAGGGGTTCCTGTTGGAAGAGATCTTATTTAGTAGATTTTACTGATTCATTAACATCGAACGCCAGGCCCAAAGCATTGTGACTCAAGTCTGAACAAAACTTGTCTAACACTCACTGCTCCGTAAGGAAATTTTTTCCTGTCATATCACAACCTCCTTTTTTTAAAAAATGTGGTAAAATATACATAACACAAATGTGGCCGTTTCACCAGGTACATGTGCTGCTCAGGGGCACGGGGTGCATTTACACGCTGGGTAACCAGCACCACCATCCACACCAGGCTGTGACCCCCCAGTGGGAACTCGGCTATGAAGCAGCCGTGTCCCCAGCCCCACCATGCCCTGCCCCCCGCCTCCTCCCCCCACCACCCCTTCCCTGTGGAGCACACGCTTCAGCAGGGTCTTGGGGGCCATTTTATGCAGCAGAATCACCCCCCGAAAAGGACATTCCGATGTGAGAAACACGGCACGAAGCAGGCTGTGACGAGCACTTGTGTGCAGCAGGGGAGCCGCCACCAGGCCTCGGTGACCTCCTCTGGAACCTGTGTCGGAGCCTCAACATTCTGTGCCATTCTGTGCTGACCACAGAAGCCCATGAATATCGATGTGGGGGTTAAAAATAAATAAATCACAGCAAGCAGGCACACTGGCAACTATGGAATCTATGAGTAGGAGAGCGCTGGCCATCTGGGGAAGTGACAGCCTCTGCTTATTTATTCCGAGAAGCAAGAGCAGGACTGAAGCACGCCTGCCTGCCTGCTGTGGGCCGCCGGGAACATCTTGTTTGCCTCGAGGCCCGCGGGGTAGCCGTGCGCGATGGCCGTTGGCAGCTACCCCTGCGGCGGTTCTGGTTCCTGCGGAGGATAAATTTAAGCACAGCCCCAAACCCCTCTGCGTGAAACAAAAACCAAGCACTCCATACCCGTTATCAATCACTTGCTATATGACAGGCGCTGTATTCAGCAATTTACATGCATTATTAAATTACACTCCCCAAAACCACACGAGGACACCGAAGGCCGCTGCGCACGCAGCTCATCCATTATCGAGTCATTAGAAGTGGCAGGTGAGACTTGAACTCAGGGCGGTGTGACTCCAGAGCCCAGAGTCTGATTCTAATTTTTTAAAAAACGGTTCGACTACTCACGTTACACTTACGATAACATTACGAAGATGTATGCGTTCTAAACTAAGTTTACCAAACAAAACCTCGTCGGGCTGGTCTCACACTGGCCTGCAACCAAGGGCTTCTGAAACCCTCTGGGCACCCGGCTTGTGTCAGGTTTTCCTCCATCTTCAGTGATGGGCAGATCTAATGCATTATGGAAGGCCATTTTTTTCTCAAGAGATGTGGAGGCCTCTTACGAATTTGATGAAAATGCATTAACTTTTCAGGCTACTGAGTCGCATTTTAGTGCACCGAGGCAGTAAGTTAGTGGACAATATGCAAAGGTGGTAGTGACCTAAAATTAGTTAAGTATTTGATATGAACCATGGCACTCTCTTGGGGGAAAAAGTAACGGATTAGCTCTCCCCTGAGCTTCCCCCAGAGGAGCAGGAGGCAGCCCTGCTTCTTGCTGGCGGGGCTGCAGGGCTGCTGGGCTCCTGCCCCGAAGCTCAGGGGAGCGTGCTATCCCTGCAGGACCCTTCTCTGCTCCCCGACCTCCCCCGACCCCCGCAAGTCCCACCAGGTGTCTCCCCTGTCATGGTCAAAATGAGAAATGGCAAAGGGGTGCAAACCCATCACAGTATTGGGGGAAACGGGCACTCTTCGGTGGTGCAACGCTTCCCTTGTCTGCTCACCATATTCTGATATAATTTCTGGGGGACAGGGACCACATGTCTTGCTTTTACCTCTGGCATCTGAGGCAGATGTAGTAGGTGATACATTGCTGGTCAGAAAGTCCACTACTTTTTTATTCTAAGTTCAGGAATTTTCTACTGGCTCACAATATGCTCTTGGTAATAAACTATGAAGCAGTACATCTTGTGAGAGATATTCGCCTGCAACTTTAGAATAGGAAATAACAATAGTAAATTAAAAAAAATGAGCACAATTTATATTTATATTTAAATATAAATATATATTTATATATAACATATATTATGTTATATATAAATATAACATCACACAACATATATTTTATATGAATAAAATATACTAAATTATTTAAAAATAATTCCATGTCCACTGTAACATTATGATCAGTATGATTTTCAACATGTGCTACAAACATAGTCAGGAAAAAAGCTTCTCCAATTAGGGCTGAAAACCTTTTACTAGTATGACAACCATGACTTTTCATTCAGGTTTTCCTGATTTAAATGTACATTTTCCTAATTTCACAAGACACAACAAATGATTTTTTTTTACTTCAAATGCTTGCTTAAATAGCATAAAATAATTTTTAATTCTTGAGGAAGTAACATTTCAGCTTGTAAAATATGAAGTGTAATGTAAACTGAGACTTGTTTCAATTACGACTGAAGAGCCCCCCATGTAAAGATGAATCAGACTGAAGTGCAGCTCATGTTATTGTTTACATACTTTCATTTCTCAACTGCCACCTCTCTCTCTCCTGATTTGTGGATTTATTTCTTTTATGAAGCACTCAGATGCATCGGCTCGCCCTGGTCTGTAACAGAACACTGCTTGGTGACTTGTGACAGACAGGGTTTAACCTCTGACAGCGAGATTCATTGTGGAGCAGGAGCCAATCATAGGTCCTGACGACACTGGTCTCATCCGAGTTGGAATATAAAAAGGCACTTGGAAGACAGTGTGCAAGATTCCCCGGGCGGCCACTGGTGCCTCCGACTGTCCAGGCATTACCCTTTGCTTGGTGTTACTCAAAAGCAGAGGAGGAAAGGAACAAGGAAAAGTCCGCACAATTTCCAAATCATGCAAAAGCTGCAAATCTATGTGTCCATTTACCTGTTCATGATGATTGTCGCCGGCCCCGTGGACCTGAGCGAGAACGGCGAGCAGAAGGGCGATGTGGAGAAAGAGGGGCCGTGCAACGCGTGCACCTGGAGGCAGAACACCAAGTCGTCCAGGATCGAAGCCATAAAGATCCAGATCCTCAGCAAACTTCGCCTGGAGACAGCACCCAACATCAGCAAGGAAGCCATCCGGCAGCTCCTGCCCAGGGCCCCGCCGCTGCGGGAGCTCATCGACCAGGACGACGTGCAGCGGGATGGTGGCAGCGAGGGCTCCCTGGAGGAGGACGACTACCACGCCACCACGGAGACCGTCATCGCCATGCCCACGGCGCGTGAGTAGCCGCCTGTCCTCCCAGTGTGTGGGGGAAACGCCCTGTGCTCGGGCTCTTTAACAAGCAGGGGGTTATGGAAGCAGGAGGGACCACAGCTTTGCTTTGTCTCCTCAGGATTCCACGAGACTCGCCTCTGAAAGTGCTCGCCACGCATTCACAGTGCTTAGTGTGACGTGGCAGAGGTAACGTGCCAGGCTGCCACGGTCACCACCACCAAGGCCCCTAGGAGAGGAGCTACAAGCCATGTTACAACTCACATACAACCCATGCTTGCATGTGCTCGCTTGAAACACGCACGTCTAGTGATGAGGTTTTTCACTGAGAGCAGGGACGGGGCGGGGAGGGGGTGCTGTACGTCTAAGCCCAGCTGAGCATTTGCCGGCCACCTGGAAGGACTCCTGGAATTCAAAAACCATTCCTCACAGGGCGTCTGTGTTCTCCGCAGATTAAACTATTTAATTTGAAAAGCGATTACACTGGAGAGTAGGAGGAAATATTTCTTACATGCAGTGTATTAAACAGTGCAATGACAAAGCAAACACAGCATCATGATGATCATGAGCCAATTATCAGAAAATGCCTAAGAAATGAACACTGCAGCCGAGTGGGTTATGGCTCACAAAGCCCTGCTTAATTAAACCTGGACCACATGCTATGGCTGCGAGTCTCTGGCCGGCATATTTCCAGGCGGGCACACTGCCTAAGAATTCTAAAATATTATCCAACTCTTCGGGGAGGGAGGGCGACGACCTGTAGTATCTACCTTGCTCCTGAAAGAGAATATATCTCCTACATCTCCTTCTGCAGTCAGTTCAAAACCAGAGTCCCAGGAAGAGAGCCGGGCACCTTAACAGAAGCACGACCAGAAAGACGGGGGGCCGGGTGGCTGTGGTCTTCCCTTATACAGTGCTTTCTGCCCTTTAAACTGGGCTCAAAACGGGTTCAAAATATTGTTCTCCCTATCCAGTCATCAGGTGATAATGCAACCAATGCTTTTCCTTGAAGACTATTATCAGCTGGTCCTGGAGCAGATCTGCCTTATTTATAAACCATCTTGGGGAAACCAAAAGGAGAGACGTTTCTAAGGGCTTGTGCTTACACCGACAGCCTGGCACCACCGACATGCTTTCTAACTTTTCAAAGAGCCCCGAGTTAACCCTTAACTTTTGGTGCGAATTACCTGCCTGGGTTCGATCCTTTAAAACGCTATTCCAGAGCCCAAATGTAGCAGATGTGCCGTATGCTCTGCTCACTCCCCAGGCTCGGCTGGGGCTCAGTGTCTTGTCCCCAGGTAATTCAGGCCTGGGGGGAGGGTTCCTCCTCTAGACTGATTGGTACAGCTGCTCAGTAAGTGTAACTGCTCAGATTCCCAAAGAATTCTAAGTGGATGTTCCTCCACGGTGTCTCTTGTTCGCTCTAATCGTCATCATTTTAAAATCTCATCCGCTGTGCGTTCCTTCCCAGGCTTTCCCCAAGTCCATAGTTCTCTGGAAAGGGAGCAAGCAGATTCCTCATAAACAGCTGAAAAAACACCTAAAAAATTCTGAGGAACTAGAGTCATTCTTTTCTTGGATATTTTTCTGAGTTATGAATGAAATCCTACAGTTTTTCATCTTAAAAGACTAAATATACATTCATTAATCCAATAGAAAAAAAATACCAGTTAATAGGAAAGGGTTTGCTCATTTTTTAAATGAGAAATCATTTCAGTAACTCTTTTCCGATTCATTTTTTTAGCTGATCTTCTGACGCAAGTGGAAGGAAAACCCAAATGCTGCTTCTTTAAGTTCAGCTCTAAAATACAATTCAATAAAGTCGTAAAGGCCCAGCTGTGGATCTACCTGAGACCCGTCAAGACGCCCACGACGGTGTTTGTGCAAATCCTGAGGCTCGTGAGGCCCATGAAAGACGGGACGAGGTACACGGGAATCCGATCCCTGAAGCTCGACATGAGCCCCGGCGCCGGCATTTGGCAGAGCATCGATGTGAAGACCGTGTTGCAGAACTGGCTCAAACAGCCCGAATCCAACTTGGGCATTGAAATCAAAGCTCTGGATGAGAATGGTCGTGACCTTGCTGTGACCTTCCCGGGACCGGGAGAGGATGGGCTGGTAAGTGATGAGGGGAAGTAGCATTCTCACGGCCTCGTTAGGTTTTCATCAGAATGGGAATGAGTCAGAGTGGAACAGAGCCACCGGTTCCCATGCTCACAAGCCAGACACAGGTGCCCCGACCCTGTACCCAGGAAAAGTGGGCTCTGACTTCACACCCTGGGGACACCCTCCTGGTACTTATGCTTTGAACAGGATTTTAAAGGTATTCCATAGTCCTTCACTTCCTAGGCAGCTCTTCTGAACTGGGACTGGATATGCTCTACCGATTATATGAATACAAACATGAAATCTTCATAGTGGATTTGAGTACATATCCAAGAAATTTAAACTCCCCTTCCCCTGCCCCAGAGTGCAATGTGTTGAATCTTTCTGCCTTAATAAAACATTAAAAAAGAAGCTTTATAAGTTATAGTTAAAATAAAATGCTTTTTATTTATAGCAATGAACTAAGTATAATATGTTTAGTCTTATACACTATTTTCAAGGTCCCTCATAAATACATTTGCTATTTTGTAGGCTATTGGTGCAAATGTATATGTAGATTACTTTGTGACTCATGCTAATAAAATTTACTGCTCAAGATAGTTACTATTTCTGAGCTGCCTTACCATTCAAGAGTAAATATTCAAGAGTTTACTTAGGGTATGCTAACTAATTTCATATCAGGCCAAGGAGATGACAATGCCCTCTATAATATAAAAATTAATAAAAATAACTTTAAAACCTAGTGTAAATTTAGAGCTACTCAGTTTTCTGTTTACTTATGCTTGTGTTTACAAAAATGGATTAATGTGACCATATTTTCACTTCCATCTATTGACATAATTTACAACAAAAGATTATCCTTGCAAGCAATAAATGTTGCCTTTTTAGTTTTCTTACTAAGTGGTATTAAGTCAGCTCTACTTTAATGAAAACATATTCTTAGTTTTCCAAATGACCTATTTTTCTTTAAATATGCTACATAAAATGTTATTGACTCTCAAAATGATGTTACTGTGTTTATAATCTGAAATAACAATGACTGGTAGGTCTTGATTTTGGAATAGGATAAGAACCATTATTCATTATTTGGGAAAGTGTTCTTTTTAGAAGTAGCACTTTAATGATCAGAGTTGGTGATGTGATAGATTTTAGCTATTATTAAACAGATGGTTAATATGACATATTCCTTAGAGTTTTTCCTGTAGAAAGAAAAAGTCTCAAATGCATGAAAAGTCTGGTGCAGGGGAAGGGTTAGAAAATGATTGTTTAAATATCTGATTAGAAACATCTTTCAGTGAAAGAATAAAGGAAATGTTATTGGACCTTTTTCTGCATCTGTCCCTCCTTCTCTTAGAGTTTCTCTTTCCAACCCACTAATACCACCTCCTTCACCACACTCCCTTCCCTCTCCCATTACAATCCACTCAGTGCTGGGGGGTGACTACTTGATTCTGCTTTCATACCCACATTCCCTGAGTGGAGCATGGTGAGTGTGCCCACCTCCCTAGGAGTCCGCAGACAGAGCCCACATATTTGATGAACAAGAGAGAAGGCAGGGAGTAACCTAACCTCTTCCATCTCCTCTCTCTCCTTTTCTCCTCATAAATATTCTATAAATCTTTTCAGAGCATCCAGTAAATGCAAGGGAAATCTGTATTGCTGTTGAATACTTTTGAGCCATAGGGAAGAATCACTCTTAGTGTAAATTAAAATCCCATAATTCTGTGCCTTTTAAAAATAAACATGTCATAAGCAAAAGGATTTGTTTTTCTTTCATAGTGACTTCTCGAGAGAGGCAAGTGTCTCAGGACCTATGGATGGTACTGACTGCTCTTTCCTTTTTACCCAGAATCCCTTTCTGGAAGTCAAGGTAACAGACACACCAAAAAGATCCAGAAGAGATTTTGGCCTTGACTGTGACGAGCACTCAACAGAGTCGAGATGCTGCCGTTATCCTCTGACTGTGGATTTCGAAGCTTTCGGATGGGATTGGATTATTGCCCCCAAAAGATATAAGGCCAATTATTGCTCTGGAGAGTGTGAATTTGTTTTTTTACAAAAATATCCTCATACTCATCTGGTACACCAAGCAAACCCCAGAGGCTCAGCAGGCCCCTGCTGTACTCCCACAAAGATGTCTCCCATTAATATGCTGTATTTTAATGGCAAAGAACAAATAATATATGGGAAAATTCCCGCCATGGTAGTAGATCGCTGTGGGTGCTCATGAAATTGGTATTTGGTTTGTAACTTTCTAAGACATGGAAGGCCTTCCCCTCAGCAATCTTGAAACTGTGAAATCATGTGCCACAGGCTCTAAGCCTACAGATGCTACAGTCACATAAGCACACACTACAGACGTGAACTAAAAGCGAGAATATATGCATGATTGGCATTTAACCATCACAATAAGTCGCACGGTAGAAAGCTCTATGATCCCCAGAGTTCTGACTAGGAGTTAGTTATACTTACGTTCGTATGCACAGCACGACACATGCGGGCCAATGCGAGCAGCTCTCCTTGCGTCCTAGTGAGCAAAAGGAGTGCTGGAGAGTTCACTCTCTGGACTTCATTTCGTACCCACACACCCACCTGCAGTATTGGTGAAATGCAGCACTGTCTGTCATGTCTGTCATGGAAGTCATCCTTACACACCTGACTCTGTATTGTCTGCTAGAATACTCGGTAAGGTGAAATTCCACAAAAACAGGGACGGGACACAGTATGCAAGCTCCCGTTCCTGTGTTCATTGGTTCAGTACAGTCACAATCCATGCCGATGGTGCTAATGCAACAGACTGAACAGCTGATGTTATCAGGTTTTCAAGTAAAAACATTCAGCAAGATAAAGAGTTATTCCTTTCTTCAGGCACACCTTCATAGCCCGCCAAATGGAAATGCATTTTCGTTAGTACAAGAAGAATCACTTTTATAGAATACTTGGAGAAACTGATTTATCGTAAAAGGTAGCCAAAAAGTATTCATTTCTATCAAAATTTCCAAATTACAAAAATTTAAAAATGATAGCCTGCCTTTGCAACACTGCAGTTTTTATGATAAGATAATAAAAATGACAGATTCTATCAATATTGTATAAAAGACTTTGAAACAACTGCATTTACATAATGTGTATACAATATTTCTTTGTAAATAAGTGTCTCCTTTTTTATTTACTTTGGTATATTTTTACAGTAAGGACATTGCAAATGAAGTATTAAGGCACAAAGACATGTCTCGTATGACAGAAAAGCAACTGCTTATACTTCCGAGAAATTAGCAAATACAATGGTGGTCTTAAAATGCCATACGCTAATGGTTAGATGGTTATATTACAATCATTTTCTATTTTTTTACATTATAAACATTCACTTATGGCTTGATGATGGCTGTATAATGTGAATGTGAAATTTCCATGGTTTACTGTCATTGTACTCAAATCTCAACGTTCCATTATTTTAATACTTATAAATATTACTAAGCATACCAAAATGATTGCATTCTATCACCTGAAATACAGAATAAGCTGATGATAATCTTAACAAGAACTGTTAACTTTATAATTCAATAATGAATATATTTCTGCATATATTTACTTCTGTTTTGTAAATTAGAATTTTGTTAATCAAATTCATTGTACTTATGATTAAGTGAAATTATTTCTTACATGTAATGTGTAGAAACAATATAAATTATATTAAAGTGTTTTCACCTTTTCTGAAAGACACAGCAGTTTTATGTTATGAGGATTAAGTATAGATTTCTGGTTTTTACTTTATTATCAAAGCCGAATGCTTCAGCACAAAGCTTGCTTGGGGACTCTGGCTCTCATGAGGGGGATTTCTGTTAATTTGGTCTTAGTCGAGTTGCTTGACACACACGAAAGCAAGAACTAGCTTTATCTGTTTCATTTCTCTTTATCGTGACCTGAAAACTATTTATATGTTTTCATAGGTTCAATTTCCAGAGGATGGCAGTTGGCAGGGTACGTGGTCCTAGAGTTACAGTCCTGCTGCAGCCACGGGACACGGGAGGCTGCCTCGCTGCCTCGCACTCAGTGACCCCGGCACATTCCTCCGGGCCGTGTGGCACCCATTTCCAAGTGGATTGAAAACCAATAATAAAGTGCCTGGGCATCCGACCTGAATCCCTCCTCCACCCTCCATAGTGTAGTGATGTGGCTGTCAAGCAGTCGCGGGTGATTAGCATGCCATCTAGTGCCCTGGTTCCTAAATGCTCCTTTGTCACTCACATGAAGGTCCTTTTGCTAATGTCACACTGGGAAGGCTGGCGCTCAGAGGGCAGGTGCACACACTGGGACCTTCCTCTTCAGGACCTGAATATTCATGACCCATAGTCTAGGCCCATGAATGTGCCTTGGGCTGGAATACAGATAGCAGGAGACCTTGACCTCTGTGGTGGGGTGTGAGGAAGGAGCACCCACCGTTTCCTAGAAGCCGTTCCCCAACCATTAGAGTCCCCTTTACCTGGGCCCAGGGTCCCATCACCAACTGTCCCCGGGGTGGCCCTCTCTCGAAGCTGACAGGGCCGTGAGAGGAGGTGTCGGGACACTGTCTGCGATGGGCCTGCACACTCCTGTTTGCGAGGTCCTAGGAAGGGCAGGGCATTCTGCCTGGCTGCTGGGGCACAGCATTTTCATCTCAGCACCTGAGGGTACACATTTGTGTAACATAATCCTAATCCCTGAGGTTTTAAGGAAACATCATGTAAAGCTCAATGCAATGTATCCGGTTTAATATTCTGAATTTTTTGGTAATACTTCCCACAACCTCTGTGAGTTAAAAATAATAAAAATAAAGAATAAACCTTTCTAAACTCTATAGTTCTTTTTGTATTTAAGTTGATTTTTGCAGTTCTGTATAGGACTTTATTAAAATAAAGAAGGCAATAATTTGACATTGGTAATAACTAAATTAAAACTCACTTATTCTCTAAAATTAAAACTCCCCCCTCCTAAAAATCTAATTTATCTCACTTTAAGCCATGATTCACAAACATTAGAATGTCAATGACCCTTTTGAAATCTGTTGAAGACTAGGGACACTCTCACCAGAAAAAAGTAAAACACAAATTTGAACATAATATCAGGAATTTAGGTCCTTCCTATAGCTCATTCATCACACCTGGTTCACAAACCCTTAGGAGAGATACTGAATTTTCCTTCTTAAGATAAAAATTATTATTTATGAACTAATAAAGTGTATTTATAAAGATGTGCTTTCTAATGAATCAGTTTTGTCATTAAACAATGGGTATTGGAAAAGGAAAAGGAATATCAAATCACTGGATGTCTTTTTTATAATATACTAGGGGCCCAGTGCACAAAAATTTGTGTACTCAGGGGGTCCCTCAGCCCGGCCTGTGCCCTCTTGCAGTCTGGGACCCCCTCAGGGGATGTCCACCTGCTGGCATGCCTGGCCAGCCTGGGTGAGGGGCTGAGGGCTGTCTGCAGGCTGGCCAAGCCCCCCAGTGAGGACCCCCACCCCACTGGGGTGTGGCAAGCCTGGGTGATGGGCTGAGGGCTGTTTTCAGGCTGCCCACAGTCCTTTCAGGTTTTGAGTCCCTACTGGGGTACCTGGCCAGCCTGGGTGAGGGGCTGAGGGCCGTTTTCAGGCTGCCCACAGTCCCTTCAGGGTTCGAGTTCCTACTGGGGTACCTGGCCAGCCTGGGTGAGGGGCTGAGGGCCGTTTTCAGGCTTTCAGGCTGCCCACAGCTACTATTGACCCAAGGTCCCAGTGAGGCTGGCTGGAAGGAGGTTTCTGGGGTTTATTTATCTTCTATAATTGAAGCACTGTTGCTTTGAGCTGAGGCCTAGGCAGGTAAGGAAGCCTTCTGTTTGTTTCAGTTCGTGGCTTCTATAATTGAAACACTGTTATAATGAGCAGAGGCTCAGCCGGCCTAGGCAGGCAGTTGCAACGGGAGCCTGCTGTTTACTCTAGCTCCGTGGCTGCCGGCTGCCATCTTGGCTGGGTTAATTTGCATACAGCTGCTCTGATTGGCTGGTGGGCATGGCTTGGCTGGTGGACGTGGCTTAGGTGTCCTGGAGAGAGGGTTAATTTGCATATTACTCTTTTATTAGATTAGACTAGAGGCCTGGTGCATGGATTCATGCACCAGTGGGGTCCCTCGGCCTGGCCTGCCGTGTTTGGGCCGAAACCAGCTCTCAAACACCCCCAGAGGGGTCCTGGATTACAAGAAGGCAGTTCTCACGTGACGCACCCTGGAATTAGGCACTCTCCTCTCGGGTTCTGGGTGCATCACCCGAGAATCACAGCTGCCAAGTCACCACAACTTGGCAGCTCCTGCATTGAGCACCTGCCCCCTGGTGGTCATTGCTGTTATAGCTACTGGATGGTCGGCCTGTCAGCTGGTCGGCCAGTTGCTTAGGCTTTTATATATATAGATTTTTATTGATTTCAGAGAAGAAAAGAGAAAGAGAGAGAGAGAGAAACAACAATGATCAGAGAGAATCATTGGTCGGCTGCCTCCTGCATGCTCCCCCCTGGGGTTTGAGTCCACACCTGGGCATGTGCCCTGACCTGGAATCAAACCATGACCTCCTGGTTCATAGGTTGATGTTCAACCACTGAGTCACGCCAGCCAAGAAAGTCACGGTTGTCTTAACTTATTTACTAAAACATTCTATACATCTTAAGGATCATATAATCACCAACTGGCAACTTTGTGATAGATTAAACATATGAGTTCAAATTATAAACTCCTGGGAGGGAGTTAATCGATCAATTGAAGGACTTATATGCATGCATATAAGCATAATCAATGGACACAAGACACTGGGGGGTAGGGGAGGATGGGGGAAGGTCAAGGGGAAAAAATGGAAACTTATTTAACCCTCTTTGTAATACTTAAAGTAATAAAACAAAATTTTAAAAAAATCAAGAAACAATCAAGTGTCTGATGTCTGGGTGTCAGAATCAGTAGGGTGTGAAATGATAATATTTATTCAGTACCAGATTTGTGCCAGGGACTTCTCTAACATGCTCAGTGTGGGATACGCTAGTGTCCCCAATTTACAGAAGAGAACTCGGAGGAATTGAGACAATAGGAGGTATGTCAGCAGCAGGGCCTAGATTTGAACTAAGAGCAATGATGTTTCATTGTGCTGGTTTCAGCAACTCTTCACCAAGCCCTAACGGAAGAGTGAAACTCTGTGTTTTCATGTCTGTATTTTGTACGATAGCCTTATCTGGATTCAGCACTGGTTTTTGCAAAAGGTTGTGTGGCTGCATTTTAGTGAAGGAGGAGGAGTTGGTATGAATGAGAAGGTGGATAAAGAGCAAGTGATCAGCACAGCAGATATATACATACCCAGGCACAGAAATGAGGGGGTGTCAGATGTGAGAGCTGGAAGGCCTTAGAGTCATCTAATCTACATGTGACAGGACGGAAGCCGAGAGAGGACAGTCCAAGCGCATTCCATGACTGGCTCAGGAAACAAGAGGCTGGAGCAGAAGGGATGCCAGGTCAACATGGAGGGAACAAGCCCAAAGGTGAAGTGCAGAAGAGCCAAAACCAAAATGCTGAGCCGTGAACTATTCGCTGGGAAAAGGCAATGCTGGACACTAACTAAATGCCCACAAGATTATAATAATTTACGTCTGTTCACGCAAGTCTCCTATCAGCCTGGACATCTTCCTGGACAAATGGGCTCTAGTGGAAAATCTACAGGAGTGTGTGATTAAACCACTGCTTCATTGGGTAGAGGAATAAAAATTAAAATGATAATTAAATAGTTTTCAAAGTGCTTTCACATTAATGATGTAATTTTACCTCTATAATGCTGAAAGTTAAGTATTATTACTATATGATGTCATAGAGGAATTGAGGCTAAAAGAAAGTAATCAACTTGCCCAAGGAAACATAGCATTGAATATCTATATATTAACTACACAAGAAATAGCAATCTATCAACTATACTTCAATTAAAAAATAGAAATATAAATCAGTGTTACACTTGTTTGATCATTCATTCAATCATGTTAAAAATGTAGCATGATTTTAAAAAATCCGTTAAAAATAACAAATAACTTAAAAAAATAAAAGAACTACTACCCCAAAATATACTAGTAATTAATAAATTAAAACATATACTAAAATGTGCTATGAAGTCATAACTTGCCTGGCAATGTGAGATGTGGTGTTGAAATTTCATTTCCATGGTCATTCAGTTCCAGCTTACACACTGCAAAACACATCAAACATTACTAATTTTGGTCATCCTGAGTAAGATGTCAAGCAATGCAGAATGGCACTAAATTTAGTTCATTCATGTCCGGGTGGAATTTTGCAGAGGAAGTCTTTGGGAAATGAACTCATTTTCAGTAGATAGCATGCAGGGTTACTAGCAAGACGATCTTTGTTGCCATTTAAAATGCAAGATAGAGGGAATATTTACAAGTATTTCTATATATTAAAACAGCTCAATGAACATCACATCCTGTCAAAACCACAGGATGCCCAAGAATGTAAGATTTTACACATGGGGCTGCTCATTTTATCTGACAGACACAAATGTTTATGTAATAGCGGGGGGCATCTCTCTAAAAATCTATTATAAAGGTTGAGTATTTCACTTCAGCTATGGTTAACATTATGCAAAATGTTTCCGACATAGAAGTACATACTCTGGCAATGAAACAAAGACAGGTGCTCTTAGCATTTGTTTATTCCTGTGTTGGATTACTGTAAGGCAGGAAAAAATGTTGTCGTAAACTGCTACTATTCCTGTTCCATAATAAAGGTGATGTTTGCTTTTTTAATATATTTTTATTGATTTCAGAGAGGAAGGGAGAGACAGAGAGATGGAAACATCAATGATAAGAGAGAATCACTGACTGGCTGCCTCCTGCGTACCCCCTACTGGGGATCAAGCCCACAACCTAGGCATGTGCCCTTGACCAGAATCGAACCCAGGACCTTTCAGTCCACAGGTCGACAGTCTATCCACTGAGCCAAACCAGCTAGGGCTAAAGGTGATGTTTTTACTAAACACACACATATATTGACTTTCTTTAAAAATTGACTTTCATGAAATTCTCTTCCTTTAGGATTAGCTTACAGAGAGATCTACAGCATATTCTCTGATTCAGCTTCCAAGGAGATCTGTTGGAAAGTTCTTCTGAGAGGGGCCGACAGGGAAGTTTGATTCAATTAAATCTTAAAGATTCCTTTAACCCCCAAATATAGAAGCATTAACATGCTAACTTACCTCTTTGCTTTTCTAACCACTCAAGATCATTCTACTAAGAAAATGTTTTCTCTCTGAGGCTCATGTTCTCTTTTCCTAACATCTCATGAAGGACACTATTCAGAACAGAATCTGATTATGCGGTTTTGGCCATGGCTCCTCCACTAGTCTTTCCCACATCCGCTCCCACGGACATGAGCTCCGACTGGGAAGCCAAACATGTCTTGGCTCTCTTCCTACGGACCTCAGAGTTCTGGCATTAGCCCCCAACCAGGCAAAAACGCAACCTGTCCATGCAAGCTGCCCCCATCACGACCTCAGATCCTCGTGACACTGGGAGAGGATTCTGAAAGTGAGAATCGAGCATCACACACGTTAGCTGAGCACCCTGGTGAGTGTGGGAGAGCAGCCAGCTGTTGAATGGAAACAATCGGGCAGCCACTGAGGCGACGGCTTGGCCTCCAGCTCCAAGAATGTCTTCCTGAAAAGCTGCTCCTTCTCAGCGACTCGGGGACACGTGACCCATGTGCCGTGCTTGCGTGGAGGGTCTGCAGGAGCCCAGGGCCCTGGGGGCACGGACCAGCCAGGTGCCAGGACAGAAATCACAGGAAAGGGGCGAGGAGGGTGCCCCTTGCACTTGCAGAGATACCTGCAGCCAGTACAACTGCCCCAAGGTCTAGACCAGGACCCGTGGCTGGCAGTGGACTTGGGATCCTGAGAGCTGGGATCAATAGACTTCAAGAGTATTGTTGCTGATCCCCATCTATCACAAGGCAAGATCTGTGCCTGTGACCAAAACAAGTTGCACAGGTGGGGTCTCCGGGAGAAACAGCACTGCCCTTGTGGTGCCCGCGGAGCGTTTCTTTGCTGACAGGTGAACAGATGGTGGGCAGGGAGCCCACCTTGGCTGGCCAGGTGTCTGACAGATTTCTGGTTCTGGCCACAAAGAGCAGAGCCAATTCAGGGCAGGGCCTGTGCCAGAGGGGGGGATATGGTTGTGTATTTGTCGAGACAACATACACTATATTGATCCAATATCTCTGTTGATCAGGTATATTATAACCTGATAGTGTGTTGGGCCCTTGCATATCCTGTTCAGTTTGGCATGGAATAAACCACCCACAGGATCTGGGACAAGAAGCACAAGTATTTACTTACAAGAAACACACATTATATAGATACTGGAGGCCCAGTGCATGAAATTCATACATAGTAGGGTCCCTAGGCCTGGCTGGTGATCAGGGCCGATTGAGGCCTTCCAGCTGCTGGCCGGGGTATTCCTTCATTCCATGCTACTCCCTGGGGGTCAGTGCACATCATAGGGAGTGATCGAACTCCTAGTCTCCTGGTCAAACTCTTGAGGGGACATCTTGCATATTAGCCTTTTATAAATATAGACTATAGGCCTGGTGAATGAATTTTAAGCACTGTCCTGTGCCCTCCTGCAGCCCGGGACCCTTCGCTCCTTACTGCCCACCTGCTCGCTGCTTCTTACTGCTCAGCTTGTTGCTCCTTAGTGCTGCTGTGGAGGCGGGAGAGGCTCCTGCCACCACTGTTGAGCAAGCCAGCTGTGAGCCCCAGCTTCTGGCTGAGCGGTGCTCCCTCTGTGGGAGCGCACTGACCATCAGGGGGCAGTTCCTGTTTTGAGCATCTGTCCCTGGTGGTCAGTGTGCATCACAGCAACTGGTCATTCTTCCATTTGGTCCATTTGCATATTAGGCTTTTGTTATATAGGATCTTCTCCATTTTAAAATGAGGAGGTTGAGGTTCAGAGATGCCCATGACCAGTAAATGACTAAGATGGGTGCTACGTGACGGGAGGAACAAATACAAATGTAGTGGCATGATTTTTCAGTCGTTAGCTCAGATGTGAAAAATAAAACTTTTTTTCCTTTTTATCTCCTTTAATCATCAACCAAGGATATGTTTCAAGAGGGGGAGGTAGGAAGGGAGAGAGGCAGGGAGAATGTGAGGAACATCAATGTGAGAGAAACATCTATCGGTTGCCTCCCATAGGGGTCTCGACTAGGATTGAACCTGCACCATTGGTATGTCCCCTGACCAGGAATCAAACTCATAACTTTTTGGTGCATGGGAGATGCAACGCCCAACTGAGCCATGCTACCAGGGTGAAAAATATAACGATTTTTGCAAAACTGGCATCTGCTTTTACCTAAGCGCTATCATCTGTATCACTATTTCTCCTTTAGAGATGACACCAAGGGATTAGTGGAACTGCTCTAATGATGCTTGTTCCCCCAGACTCCCCCAGAACAATGCACAGTGTCCCTGCCTCTCAAGCCTCTACTGCCTTAAGTCCAGCTTAGCCTACAAGGTAGGGTACCAAAACCCACCAATGTCTGAAGCTTTTCTCTTCCTATAAAATTCACTCCCAAAATTAGCTCAGAAGGTCTTTATGTGAGAAGATACAAGAACAGGTTCTGACTGACTGAATCTGTTTATGAATTCTTTATATTTCATACCTAAATCCTAGACTTTTGAACTTCAAAGCTAAGTAGTTGCTATTTATCTTTATCTGATTCTGATCTAATAGGCACTGTTGGAAAATTATGTAATCATTTAGTAAATCACAGTGTTACTTCTCACTAATAAGAAAGTACATGTTATTCTTTTACCTGCGTTACATTTTTATATTAATACCTAGTGTTATTAGTAAGGGTGCAGAAAGGAATACTCTATTCATTGCCTGCAGAAGGGCCCTGATTATCTAGCTGCCTTCCAACATTTACCAATATCCTTAAAATTTCTATGAAACGATTTTACTTTTAAAATTTTATCCAAAGAAAACATTTGTATAAAATGATGTTGTTTATTAATTTTTAAAATGGCAAATAACATATAGTCCAACAACAGGGAATGGTTACATTGATTATGATAGATTTAGCAGTAGCATATTCAAATGTAAAGATATGTGTATTGATATATACATAATGTATGTATACACACAGTTGTTCTACACATGTTCATTCATTTAGGGTACTTTCCAGCTATAAATAACAGAAACCCCAATTCAAATATGGCTTAAACAGTGGGAAAATGCATTCTCTCCCGCAGCACAGGTGTAAGACAGCTCCAGGGAGAGTGCAACTGACTAAATACTCTCAGTGGAGACAGGTCCTTCTGCCTCCCCCACCACCCCGTCACCCGCACTGTGCTTGCATGGTTCTCAGGCCGTCTCCCTTTATGATGACAAGATGCTGCCATAGTTTACATGGTACTATCTATGTGAATGGAAGGGAGCCATACTGTGTGTGTGTGTGTGTGTGTGTAACCTCCTTTGCAGAATCAAAGGATATGATTATCTATATTTTCATAGATATCATCAATTTGTAGTTTGTAGAGGTTGTACCAATTTATATTTCCATTAAAAATATATGAAATTACCTATTTTCGCACACCTTCATCTTTTTTATTTCTAGCCTGATAAGTGAAAAGTGGTATTTTATCATAAATTTTACTGCATTTCTCTTATTTTGAAAGAGGTTATTAATCTTTTCATGTTTAAGGATCATCTGTACTTCCATTTTTATTACCTTTTTGCTTTTAGCCTTTGCTCATTTTTCCTATTAGGTTGTTGGGGGCAGCCAATCAATCTTTCTCTGTCTTCCTCCCTTTTACTCTCTAAAAAAAATCCTCAGGTGAGGATTAACAAAACAAACAAACAAACAAAACAAACAAAACAAAAAAAAAAAAGAAAAGAAAAGAAAAAGAAGAAGAAAGATATTTCATGCAAATGGAAACGAGAAAAAAAAAGCTGGGGTAGCAAAATTATGTCTGACAAAATAAACGTTACAACAAAGCCTCTAGTAAGAGACAAAAACGGACATTACATAATGATAAAGGAGCAATTCAACAAGAGGCTATTACTCTGGTATGCATTTATGCACCTAACATGGGAGCACTTAAATATGTAAAGCAAATCTTTATGGGCATGGATAGAGAGATTGACAGTAATTGGATTTTAATGCCCCATTGACATCAGTGGATAGATCTTCCAGACAGAAAATCAACAAGAAAACGGTAGGTTTACATGACATACTGGATCAGATGGACTTAACTGATATTTTCAGAGCATTTTACCCCAAAGCAGCATAATATACATTTTTTCAAGACCATGGGGAGCATTTTCTAGGATAGACCACATAGTAAGACACAAAACAAATCTCAGGAAGTTGAAGAAGACTGGAATCATATCAGGCATCTTCTCTGACCATTATGGTATGAAACTAGAAATTAACCACAAGAAAAAACTGAAAACACACAAAGACATGGGGGTTAAATAACATTACTAAACAATGAAAAGAGTTGAAATGATATCAAGGAATGAATAAAAAGATGACTTGAAACAAATGAAACTGAGAACAAAACGACCCAAAATCTGTGGGACACAGTGAGAGCAGTCCTAAGAGAGAAGGTCATAGCATGACAGGCTGACCTCAGGACACAGACAACTAACAAAGCCCAAGTGAAGAGAAGGAAGGGAATAATAAAGATCAGAGCAGAAATACACAAAATAAAGTCTAAGAAAACAACACAAAAGATCAGTGGAAGCAAGAGCTGGTTCTCTGAAAAGATAAACTAGAACAACAAACCTTTAGCCAAACTCATTAAGAAAAAAAGGGGACAGCCTGGTAAATGGGCTGCTGGATTTGGGGAGGAAAGCACAGGAACCTCCTAACTGAAGGCCAGAGTGTAGTCATTGGCAGCAGTGCCAGCACAGTGCCCCCAGAGCCAGGGGGCCAGCTACCTCTCAGTGGCTACCAGCCCAGGACACTCAGTTACCAGGGAGCCCAATGGAGTCAAAGTGGCTACATGGAGAGGAAAGGGTGCTGACTGAGCAAAACAAGCCACCCCAACAAGAGCCCTGAGGGAGGACAGACCCCCTCGCCATGCCCTGCGCGAGCCAGGGAGCCTCCTGGCTCCGATTCATCCAGAAAAGCAGGGCGGTGGGAGGGGGAGAACCTTTCTGAAGGGAGAAATGCTGAGTAAGAGTAATAGCCCAACCTAAATGATTCCTGAGGAGGCCCAGTTCATTTTATTTTCTTTTTAATTTTGGTGAAAATAACAAAGTATACCATCTTAACCATTTTACGTGTACATTTCAGCAGTGCTAACATTTCCCACTGCTGCGCAGCAGTCTTTAGAACGCGCCCACCTGTAACACGGACACTCGGGGCGGCGAACTATCACGCGCCCCTTGGCCGCCAGCACCGCCTGCAGCCCCTGGCCAACGGCATCGCACTTCTGTTTCTACGGGTTTGGTTACTTCAGATGCCTCCTCTAAGTGAAATTATTTAGTATTTGTCTTTAAAATAAAACCCCTACATTTTAAACTGGAAGACAGGTAACTGATTGGCAAGCTGGAGCATTTTCCATTGTTGAGGAGGGAAGGTTTAAATCAAAATGAGGTCAGTTAAAGACAGTGAAGTGAGTTGCCTTTCTTCAATGCCGGCTTGTCACTATGACAACCCAGTCCCACTCATGTGGGATCCCACCAGGGACTCCACCAGGGATTCCAAGGAAGAGAAAGAATCTCCGATGCTGGAGCTTGGCTCTTGGCTGAAGAGCCACCTGGGTCTCCAAGTGCCAACCAAGTGCTTGGTGGTTTCCGGGGGCCACTCTGAGCGCCCTTGGCTCCCACATTACCAGCTGCAGGTGCTCTGCTCCTTCTCCCCCGCCTGGAGCCCAGGTTCCGATTGGGCCCCACCCACTAAATTTAGGACCCGAGCTGTCTCTGCCTTTCCTCTCTGCAAAGTCTCCGTCCTTTGGAAATTGAGTTCAAGCAAAGGGACCTCCCCTTTCGAGCTTGGGGTAGCATTTCTTTCACAAGTGCCTGGCCCCGGCCTCGGGCTGACTCGGAGCCCCGCTCTAAGACTTAGCGTCACTCTCTGATGCAGGTGTTGGTGGTGTCTAAGACCCCCGGCGTCCCAGACGGGCCCTGAATGCCTACAGCATTTGGGGTGAATAAATATTACTGTGGGGCCACACCCAGCTACCATTCTGGGTAGCCGCAGCAAAGAATCAGGCCAACTCTTGGGAAGCTGAAGGACATCAGTCCGATTACTCTGTGGGTAGACTTAAGGGCATCCCATCTCTCAGAATTCTATCATTTCAGTCACTGGAACTTTCTCCCAGGTCAAGGGGTCATCAACAGCATCATTACCAAGCAGGTATGTGGCCTTCTCTGAAATCAAATGAAACCTCAGACCTTGGTTGACAATTTATCTGCTGTATTGTGTTACAAATTTCAGACAGTTATTATGTTTTCTTCTAGAACTTGCCAAAAGTTGGAGAATTCCTGTCATTCATAGAACAGATGGGATCAGGCCTGCACCGAGCCAGAGCAGGCGGTGTACTTGGTCTTCTCGGGAGCTACCCACCAGTTTTAACATAATCAATCGGTTCTTCTTAAAAGGCACATGAGATCGAGGGCCAGGTTAGGCACGCCATTAATGGGAGTTGAAAATGAAATGCTGGTAATAATAAGAATATATCTGAATCTATTCTAGACCTTACCAAAGCAAAAACTAAAATAAAGTGCCTTTAATCTTCTAATAAACTAGAAAATATGTCATGGTCTTAAATCCAGGATCTTTCAAAACTCTGATGTCTAAAAAAAAAATTTAAAAATACTGTCCAGAATCTGGAACTCTTGACATAATCAAATTATTTCACCAGATCAAAGGATAAAATACTGAGATGCCATTGCTTATATTTCTTTCTAAAATAATTAATAGCAATGATACTTTTTTAATTTAAAAAAATCTGTTTAATAAAAGCCTATTTTAACTTTACATGTAAGGCTTATGTACTCAGGAGCAGTTTCATTTAATCAGAAAATGAATCTCCTGGAATCTGAAATCTTATCAGATGCTGGCTCGTTTAAGCCCTGACTCTCCTAAACCCGAACATGCTGCAGAGATCAAGTCAGCTGCACCAAGCATGGCCCGAGGCCACGGCGATCGGGGAGCGCATAGTTGGCAGGCTGCGCCGAGTCTGTCTAAGAGACGCGCCAGGATCTTGCCAGGAGCAAGTAACAAGATGTCTTGATAGTTGCCTCAGTGAGTCTCGTTGCTTTGAGTAATAAAAATAGCCAAGAACTTTAGATCAACAATTTATTAGTAACAGAAACTCAAAACTCAAAAATTTGGAGTTTTCTCAGTTGAAAAATTTACATTGAAATGCACTAAATTTTTCACTGAAATGGTACGTACACTTTGAAAAAACAGTTGGGCCATTTTATATAAAAGTAAACATACTGATCATGTGACCTAGCAATTCCACACCTAGGTATTTACCCAAGAGAAATAAGTACCAATATCCATTTTTAAAAGCCTGTATGTGAACGTCTAGCCCCAAGTAGGAAACACCCTAAATGTCCATCGCCTGCTGATGGGTAAACAAATTGTGTCACATCCATAACACAGAGAACCAACCACACGGTCACTGGTGAGAGCAGCGACATGGTGACTTTCCAAGGATGGGGGTGAATGGGAAACGCCAGCCACAAAGGCCCATCTGCTTGCATCCACTCGTCTGACCTCCAGACACAGATCAGCCTCTGGGAGCAGAAACACCTCAGTCGCTGCCAGGACTGGAGGTGGCAAAGGGACTGATGACAAAGCAGTGGGAGGCGATGTGTGGGGCGATGGAGGTGTCCTGCATCTTGAACCCACAAACAACTACATATGCTCATCCCAACACTGCACCTTTACACTTAAAGAGGGCTCGTTATCTAGATCAGCGGTTCTCCACCTGTGGGTTCAGGACCCTTTGGCGGTCGACCATCCTGCACATCAGATATTTACATGACGATTCATAACAGTAGCAACATTATAGTTATGAAGTAGCAACGGAAATAATGTTATGGTTGGGTCACAACACGAGGAACTGTATTTAAAGGGCCAGAAGGTTGAGAACCACTAATCTCTAATATAATAAAAGAGCAATATGCAAATTGACCGTTACCCGAGACACCTAAGCCACGCCTCCCAGCCAACCAGAGCGGCTGTATGCAAATTAGCCCAGCCAAGATGGAGGCCAGCAGCCATGGAGCTAGAGCAAACCAGAGGCTTCTGTTGCAACTGCCTGCCTAGGCTGGTTGAGCCTCTGCTCATGGCCACGCCCACAGCCAATCAGAGCGGCTGTATGCAAATTAACCCAGCCAAGATGGAGGCTGGCAGGGCGGCTCTGCACTGGGAGCCTCTGCGGCTGGTATAGCTGTGTCAGGTGTGTCAGCTTAGTGTGGGGGGGGTCCGGCCTGGGGCCTCCTCGGGGTGTCCAGGAGCGCCCATCCTGGGTCCACTGCCTGGCTCTGCCCCCTGGGGGCCTCCATCAGGCATGCGGGAGAGCGGGTCCTCCACGGGGCTTGCAGGAGCAGCCATCCTGGGTCCGCTGCCTGGCTCCACCCCCTGGGGGTCTCTGCGGGGCATGCAGGAGTGAGGGGGCCTCTGCAGGGCGTGCAGGAGCAGCCATCCTGGGTCTACTGCCTGGCTCTGCCCTGGGGGCCTCCGTGGGGCATCCAGGAATGCCTGTTCTGGGTCAGCTGCCTGGCTCTGCCCCGGGGACCTCCTCGGGAGTGTGCAGGAGCACCTGTCCAGGGTCCGCTACCTTCATCCGCCCCCCAGGGGCCTCCACAGGGTGTGCGGGAGCATCTGCTGCACAGTGTGGAGAATCCGAAGCCAGTCTCCTGCCCGGCTTCACCCCAGGTGTGTTCGCTCAGCAGCAGGGCCCCACCGAGGGATCCTGCACCAGCGTCCGCCCCTGGCTTGCCACCCAGCTCTGCGCCAGGTGTGTCCCCTCAGCGGTGGGGGCCCACCAGGTGTGTGCGATCGTGGGCCCTCCGGTGGGAAACGTCCATGCCTGCACTCACCAGCCCTCCCACCCCCCAGTGCATGAACCCTGAAGGGGCTGTGGGCAGCCTGAAAATGGCCCTCAAACCCTCACCCAGGCTGGCCAGGCATGCCAGCAGGTGGACATCTCCTCCGAGGTGTCCCAGACTGCAAGAGGGCACAGGCCGGGCTGAGGGACCCTCCCCCCCGAGTGCACAAATTTTTGTGCACCGGGCCCCTAGTCTATATAAATAAAAGGCTAATACGTAAAGTGTCCCCTCAGGAGTTTGACCAGGAGACCAGGAGTTCAATAGCTTGCTATGATGTGTGCTGACCACCAGGGGGTGGCACAGAATGAAGGAAGGTGCTGGTGGCACGGGGGAAGGGAGGCCCTGGCCAGCAGCTGGAAGGCCCCAATCAAGCCCTGATTGCCAGCCAGGCCTAGGGACCCTACCCATGCATGAATTTCGTGCACCGGGCCTCTAGTATTTATATAAACAACGTGCCAATAAACCTACCTTTAGGAAAAGAATCTGGGGCACTGGGTGGGGGAGCAGATAAAACGAGAGTGACCAAGGGTTGCCATGGTTACAGCTGGCAATGGCGCACTGGGCGCCTTGGGCATCTGCCAGACTACTCCCCCTACTTCTGAATCTGCTTAAGCTTTTCCATAATGAAAAGATAATTTTTTACTCTAGAAACTGCTAGGCTTGTGCCATGGATACCTCCTCCAGCCATTTTACCCCACTTGTCCCGGGGACAAAGCATAAAATTTGTGGAACTTCCACACAAATGATCAAAGAAAAACACCCACTGGCCAATATACTAGTAGGTATACAAATTAACAGTTATGAGAACTACTTTAAAAGCCATAGCCAATAAGAATATGGCCAGGATTTTTAAAAATTAAGTTCAGTAGAAGCAAAAACACTTAAATGTATCTCTGAGAGATTTCTCTGTTTTTAGAGTTTATCTAATTGTTAGACAAAACATTTACTTTTAACACAACAAAATGAAAATAATAAAGCTCTGATTATTCTTTAAAATGTTCACTCAAACATGTCTAAGTGTAATAAACATCTCTAAGTATCTACTACATGTTAAATGCACCGTAACCTTTCTTTCGAGAAACCCACAAATTAAATACAACCAGCTACAGCAGAGTTGCTCAATGTGTAGAAAGAAAGAATACTGCTGTCTAGAATGGAAATGGATATGGCTGGGGAGAGAGGGGGAGAGGACTAGAAAGGAATCTATAGGCACTTTACACCCAGAAAGGTGAGTCAGCAGTTTCTTGGCCAGGAGGGAGTTGTGGATGGGTGGGTAGGGGAGAAGCAAGAAAGAAGGGGAGCAGATGCCATGCAATAGCAGGGCATGAACAAACGAAGGCAGAGGTACCACGTCTGTTTGGGGACTGCCTGGAGTAATTGAGCAGAACCAGCAAAATGGAATGCTTCACCTCTAATCCAAGCCCGAGCTGCTCCTGTCAAGCCCATGAACCGTGCAGCTCACAAATTCATGTTGCTAATGAACTCATGAGTTTATTCCACAAGAAGAGAAACTGGTTTTGTCCCCTGGTCACAAGGTATGTCCACAGCTCTGGTCAGCCTGTCTGCAAAGAGTCATTCTCAACCATGAGGCAAGGCTCTGGAAATACAGGTCCACTTCCTGCTTCTATGGGAAAATCAGTTTGTAGTTCATGCCATCATCATGTTTGCCTATGAACAGATGCATTTAAGAGCCACTCTTTCCAGCCTTTCCTTGGGGTTCTGGGAAGAGTTGCAGAGGAGAGAATAGTTTACTAGTTAAATTTAGGAGACTACATAACTGCTCATCAAGGGTCGCCTAAGTGATCACATAAACAGCACAAACTGTTATACTACTTTTTATATTTTATTGATTTCAGAGAGGAAGGGAGAGGGAGAGAGGAACATCCATGATGAGAGAGTCATGGATGGGCTTCCTCCTGCACGCTCACATCCTGGGCATGTGCCCTCGACTGGGAATCGAACCGTGACTTCCTGGTGCGTAGGTAGACACTCAACCACTGAGCCACACCAGCTGGGCAAATTATTATATTATGAAGGCTGCTTCTTTGCTCCACCTGGTTACAATCTTGTTGCTGGCATGGTTGAGTCTAAATTCATGCTACAGACCCATGTGCCCCCATCCTTAGGGAGGAGAAAGAAGTTGCTCTCCTCACTACATGGTACTATCGAGGACCCACCCTCTCCTCTTTCCCTTAGTCATCCAGTCCTAACTAGGGAGGGTTGCATCTTTCATCTCCGACTCCCTATCAGCAAAAATTTTTTCAATGGCAAATATTCACTACATTGAAAACCACGTCAACAGTATTCACTTAGTTATGAGTGGCTGTGAGGTAAATTCCTAACAGTGAAGAGCGCACCTGACGGGCTTCAGCAGGGCCTGTACACCATGCTTCATGGGCCAGTGTCACTGGGTCTCTGCCTGGGCCGTGCAGCGGAGTGGATCCAAGTTGGAAATATGTCCTTTGAAAGACATCACCCGGCAGCTGAAGTCAATGAGAAAACTAGCAAGTGTGTGAAGACGGGGCCACAGCAGAGGCTGCCCCAGGGAGAGGGAGCTGCTGCGGCTGGTGCCCGGTGCCCGAGCAGGGCCTGGCTCTGTGGGAGGGCTGGAGGCCAGGTGCCCACGCCCCGAGGCCCCGCAGCTCCACCTCCTGCCTGCACAGGACAGGCAGGTGGCTGCGCTCCCAGCAGCAGGGGAAGGAGTCAGATAGAGTGGGGGTGACTGGTGGTAAAGTTAGGGGTGTGTATACTAACGGGACTCCTTCCTTCTGGAGATGAGTCAGTCATTGTCCTGAGTGTTCAGTTCCGGACGTGAATTTGAGGAAGGTCCAGTGTCTATAATCGATCCCGGTCTGTCATCTCTCACAGGACAGAAGAGCAGCCCGCTCTTCCCTGCACGAGTGTTCACGGCGACCCCAAGCTGACCTGCTGCCGAAACGTCAAGCACAGCTGGCCACCAAGTGCTGCCTGCTCTGGAGGAACCGCCATGGGAGCAAAGCGCCAGGGTAGCGGCCATGGACCATGTGGCGAAGATGCTCCGGGTGGCTGACATCTACTCTGACCTTCAGCCACACCCGCCGCTGCCCTCACAAAGGCACCCATTGAAAGCGTCCCTGGCGCTACAGCTCTGAATGAATGAAAACCAAGTTTCATCCTCAGCCCGGCCCGTGTGGCTCAGTGGTTAAGCACTGACCTATGAAGCAGGAGGTCACAGTTCAATTCCCGGTCAAGAGCACATGCTCGGGGTTGCTGGCTCGAGCCCCAAGTGTGGGGTGTGCAGAAAGCAGCTGATCAATGTGTCGCTCTCTCTCTCTCCCTTCCTCTCTGAAATCAATAAAAGTATATTTTTAAAAAAAGTTTTGTCCTCAGACAGGAACTAAAGCAGGAAAATTCAGCCAGCTGAGTTTGTATTTTACTTCCTGTTGTCCTGGTCAGAGAAATGATTGGCCCATTGTTCAAATTACTAGAGACAGCAAGATATTTGTAAATTATCTTACAACAAACAACTTTCAGTAAAAAAAAAAATAAAAAGGAGCATAGTGATGCTTCTGGATTCAGTTCCAAGCAGAGAACACCTTAGAGCAGGGGTTCTCAACCTGTGGGTTGCGATTCCTTTGGGGGTGGAACAGCCCTTTCCCAGGGGTCGCCTAAGTACATCTTGCATATCAGATATTTACATTACGATCCATAACAGTAGCAAAATGACAGTTATGAAGTAGCAATGAAAATAATTTTATGAGGAACTGTATTAAAGGGTCGCGGCATCAGAAAGGTTGAGAACCACTGCCTTAGAGGGATGGGTCTGCTCCTTATCCCCGTTGGTGACCAGTAGCAGCGACTGAATGCTTTACATTACTTGAGGGCTTTTCAAGGGGTAGGGGCGGGGAAGAGAACTGTCTTTTTGTAAATAAAGGAATCTACTGGGAGGACACATAGACGGTGGCTATTGGGAGTGCAGTCAGCGCCCCCAGAGCAGGCCTGAGCACTGTCTCCTGGAGCGAGCACTCTTCACCCCACGCACACTGTTTAAAACGCACATGAGGGCTAGTGAGTCCCTGGCCCCGCCATGGAGACTGCCACATGGTTATCAATTAGTGCGGCAGGGGGTCAGCGATGAGCACGGGTGTCGGGTAGGACCGACCCCGAGTGGGCCCTGCGTTTTCCACACAGCCCAGAGCACCTGTCAGGTTCTGATGGTTTTCAGTCCCTCCTGACCCAGGATAAATCTTAACAGGTGACAGGCTTTGGGTCAAATTACCAATTCCCTGAGGCATCCAGGCCTCCCGATCCTAAGTATTTTTGGCATGATTTATATGTTCTTTAGCTTCCTTTATAATGTAACTGAGAGCTATGTCCATTCTAGTACTACTCCTGAAATGGGAGGAAATGCCTACCGTTCTGTTTTCAAGATCTCCTTAACAGAAAACTATAAATGGTGGAACATACAGGAAAAATAGCAGTTAATGTTGCAAAAGAAGAGAATATTTGGATTATTCAGACCACTGCCTTTGTATTCAACACGATTGTCCATGAGGGGAGGATAGAAGGAAAATTTAAATTGTGTAAAAAAGATATTAAGAAAATACCTTAACCATGATCTGTACTGAAGATCCATCTTTTGAAATGGGCATTTAAAATTCTGAGTTTTATCATCTAAAAGAGCCATGAACATGAATCCCTTCCTAACACGTCTTCAAAATACAGGACAAAAGCAGTCCCAGCATTCGCCTTATTTCCTGAGCATAAGTCATTGTTCCCTCTGTGACGCTGGAAGCCCAGCCGTGTGCCGAGGCCTCGTAAGCATGTTATCATCTGGTCAGGCCGGCAATGCTGACCCTATTCTCCTTCATTGCTCAAGTTCTCCACTTGCCTGGTGATTTGCGGCTGTTTTTCTAAGGTGTTGAAGCTAAGCAAATAGCTTCTGAGTTCCTCTCTCCACACAGAAGTGTAGAGATTATTCATCTCCAGCATTTCTTCAGTGGCTACTAGATTAAGTTCTGCAAAACTGATGCTAATTTCTATATGGACTCTAAGACTTACCTTGTCACCACTGTCAAATTAAAAATAAATATATATTAAGAGGTCTCAGATTTTAAGTAAAATAGTGGCTTTATTATTGCTGCAATGGTTGAAATGCTGGTCTCATGTGTTGGCAATGAATGTTTAGCAGCTATGAATCTAAACCTCTGGGGACAGCGACTACGTAGGGGTCAGGCAAACACGCATTCGCATGGGACTCAGGACCCTGGGCACGTGGGCTGCAGCTTGCTTCCCAGGCTGCCTCCTCTACGCAGACCTCCCTGCATCACACCACACACTACTGACCACACAGTGACCTGCAATGTCCACAGAAACACTGGCTATTCCCACGCCTTCAAGCCTTTGCTGACATTGTTTCTTCTGCTGAAAATACCCCTCCACCCTGGCCTGGCAAAATCCTCCAACTCCCGGCCCTTCGTTTCTCCTCAGGAGATGAGGGCAGCACTGTCCCGGGGACCCAGCAGAGGCCGCGGGCTGTCTCCCGCAGACCCTTCCCACCCTCTCCGAACCTAGTCCACCACGCAGTGCTGTGAGTGCCACTGAAATCCCAGACCCACTACTTCTTTCTAGTTTCACTGCAGCGTATGAGACTAACTTGTTTCTCTGCTCCTACTCTTCTCTGTCTCTGGATACCTATCCAGAAGGTGCCAAAATGTCTCTCATCCAAGGCTGATAATGCAAATCTCGGTTCCCAATAGAAGTACATGCAGAGAGCCAGATGGGAAACCTGAGTGAGTAAATTTTAACTTGGCAAATATATAGAAGTTTGATGGAAAATGAAAACCTACAAGAGGAGGTGAACGTAGTTATGGGTAACTGGTTACTGTAAGTAGGCGTGGGTTTAAATAAATTCCCAGGACACAACTGGCTATCAGGCGCCACCCTCCATGAATGTCCTGATTGCCCTCCTCTGGAGGTGTGCCTGGACCCACAGGGGTGCCAGAAGAAACCATGTTGGGAGAGAGGAGGACAAGGACAGAACCTCGGGCTCCATGTTAGGGGGTGGGAAGAGAAACCAGGAAGGTGGCAGTATCCCAAGGAGGGAGCCAACACTGCAATTAGTGTGTTTATTACAAAACTGGAAGACTTAGGATAGATTCTAGAAGACCTAGTTTTAACAACACACTTAGGTAAAACTGGCAATTGTGGGTGTAACAGGAAGATGATGGACTATAAAAACCAGGAAGAAGACTACTGTTAAAGAAACCAGGACAATAATGCAGGTGTGAGGTGATTTTGGACCAGATAACACAGTGAACTATATTTAAATATTACTGTATTTAAATATGCACATTTAACACAAGAAATCTTAAAAGCAGAGCTATCAGGCGTATTACCCCATAAACCTGTTTTTCCAAAGTGTAAACAGATTTTATTTATGAATTGACAAATAATAGTAATGCCTATAAAAACCAGACAACACAGAAAAACACAGTAGCAAGTAAAAACTACCCAGGATATCCCCACAGGGCCATACCATTAACTTCTGGGTGGACATTCTTTTGTAAATATAGTCTTTCTCTCTCCATCCCACCCCCACACTTTTACATGCTTAGCAGGCTCAGGGAGCTAATACGGAGGCCTGTTTCTGAAAATAAAGATTTGCCAGAACATAGCCATGCTCACTTGTCTACACATGGTCCACAGCTACTTTCACGCAACCACTGGAGAGCTGAGCTGTGACAGGGCCTGTATTACTGGCAAACGTAAAAAATGTACTACCTGGACCTGGCCGTGTGCTCAGGGGCTGAACATCAAACTATGAACCAGGAGGTTAGGGGTTGATTCCTGGTCAGGGCACATGCCCAGGTTGCGGGCTTCATCCTCAGTAGTGTGTGTGTGTGTGTGTGTGTGTGTGTGTGTGTTGGGGGGGGGGAGTGCAGGAGGCAGCCGATCAATGATTCTTTCTTATCGTTTCTATCTCTCTTTTCCTCTCACTTCCTCTCTGAAAAAAAAAAGAAAAGAAGTACTACCTGGCCTTTTACAGCAGAAGTTATGCAGAATCACAGTATACTACATTATATTATAAACTGTTTTTTATTCAACAATATATTATTAATATATTTACAGATCAATGAATGTAGATCATAATTTTAATGGCTGCACAGAATTTCATTATATAAAGGAGCATAGTTTATTTAGTAAATCTCTATTGATGGATATAGAGTTCAAACTCTTCTATGTAATAATCAATACTGCCACAAACATCCTTACAAAGAAATCTTACCACATTTGATTATCACTTAAGATAAATTCTTAAAGCTAGAATTCTGGGATCAGATGCTCCATAAATATTACATTTGAAACATTTCCAAACTGCTTCCCAGAATGAACTGAGTAATTTTCACTTTTTCAAAACAGAAGAGAAAGTGCACATTTTTCTCTACTCATTTGCCAATGCTGAGCATAAGCATGTGTTTTGAATCATTGAAAAAAAGATATACCATTTGCTTCCATTTGTATTGTTTGCTTCATGATTTTTGGCCATTTGAACTTCTTTCTTTGTGAAATAATGTACTGCATTACATTATTCTTACACAAAAATGTATGTCATGTACTTTGTCAATTTTCTGTTGGAGAACTTCATACACTGATTGTAAGTGTGCTGTATTTTAAATGATTCAACAAATATCTACCGAAGGTAAAAGACACATGCCCTCTAAAGAAGGAAATGGGCATGGCTGCTGAATTCACAGTGGCCATCTAGTAAAGAAAGGAGTTCCCGTTTTGTTTGATGTATGAAATATAAGGAGCTTCTTAAAATTCAGTGAATTATTCCAAAAACATGTCCTGGAAAGAGTAATATCATGAACAAGATAAATCAATTCATTTGAAAATTAATATAATCACAGAGATATTGGCTTGTCTCTAAAGCCATTAATTAACAACCTTACCAATCAAGTTCTTAAAGTTTCCAGAATGTTAATGCTAGTTTTTTGCAAGCAGAATACCCATCCCCCCTTTTTTCTAATGCTTATAAACCTTAAACAATACAGAAAACAAAAGGAGAAAGTAAAAGCTACCTGAATCCATCATACCAACTTGCTTTTGTGTTTATTTTTACTTCTCCCCATTGATTATTACACAGATCTGAGCAAATGGTAGGAGATGAGGATAATAAGAGTGACATAAAGAAAGGGAAAGTTAAGAGAGACTGGAAAAGAAGGAAATCTGTCCAGAGAGCAGAATATAATGAAACCATCACCTCTGCTCCTGGCATTTCTTCTGGGGTTACAAAAACAGGCAGTTAGGAGTTGAATTTCATACACAGAGTTACATTTTGAAATTCCACAATGCCTAGCCTGATCATTTGCTACAACTTTGCAAAATAAACCAAATAAAAAAAGCACCCTTACATTTAAGTTTATGGATCCTAGAAAAATACTATTGCACATGAAAAATTTTTTTAACTCTAAACATTCTTTCATTGCCTGTTATAAAAACCTAATAGGCTACCCTAAGCTTATAGTGCTGACAAAATGTACAAGGAAAATCGATAATAAAAAATCACTGATGACAGATATTTATATCAAATTCACATAACTATTCCTAATTATAAATATAGATATACATTCCAGGATTACCCACAAGTATGTATTCCTATTAATACTTATCACAGTTACATATACACATTGAAAGGAGATACGCCCTTTCACCTTTTATGTACTACTCAGAAATATTCAGTATCACCAGCTGCCATAGAGGTCACACTGAATTTTGGGTGCTAATTGTGGCAGACTTATATACATCATTTAATTTAAAAATAAGGATGTCATTTTAAATCTGCATTCTAATCTAATTCCTCCTGCTTACATGAAAACTAAAACAAAGTTTAGTACGAGGCCATGGCTATATGGTGACTGGTATAGACAGCATGTGAAACTTGATAGAGAAGTGAGTTAGCTTGAGCTGTTGCGCAGAGCCGCCCCAGAATTCCCACATGTGCATGCATGTCCCAGGCTTGGGTTTGGAACATAATGTGGCATGTGGGGCGAGGTCAATGTGGGGTTAGGGGGCAAGAAATATTACTCTTTTAGCAAATGGTGCTGAGTATAAAGTTGATGCTAAGGTACATGATCTTTCCAAGAGCCAATTTAAGTGCCTGTATTTTAGTACATGCAATAAAATGGCTCTCAAATTCTAGTCGTGGAATTTTGGACCTGTGTTACATTGAATTTCACACGTAAGTAAATGAATGTGTTTATAACATAATAATATTTATAATTTTTAAAAACTTCGGTGCTTTAACAAAACTTCACTGAGTACAGCTACACAGTACTAACTCCTCTAAATGCCACTGCTTTCACATCTAGGGGCTGGCTCCTTTTTTCTTGAAGTGAAATTTCCTCCAATCCCCTCTTAGTTTCAAAAGCCTTTCTATGCCTAAAGTACATCCCTCCAAGAAGCCTCCCCCCACCCCATGCTGCAGGCTCAGTTACTTTTTCTCTGCTTGCTCTCAGCACTTTCCATGGCCTCTCTCTTCGCCATCTGTTACATTGTACCTGGAGGAGAGGTTAGCTGCCCCCTTGCTAGACCAGCTCACAGGTAGTAGACTGTAACTTAAGTGAAGGCAAGAAATGGCTTGATTAACCTAGGCATCCGATGAACTGCCCACTACTAAAGGTTGAAAGGTTCATTCAACTCAATTCAATAAACCTTTCTCAGAACGACTGTGTGCAAGACGTCATGACAGTGAGCCAGGTATTTGTCATCTATACATTCACACTCTTCTCTCTTGAGCCACTGGGACTAATGTCTTGAGAGCAACATTTTCCAGAGTCCATTGCCAAAGTGATTCTGGCTAGATCCTGCCACTGGAAGGCCATGAGATGAGAAGGTAGAAATTAGGTGCCATTCTTTTTTTGTTTCTGGAAGCCACAAAACCTCCCAGGTCTTATAAGGCCATTAGGAGTGTTGGTTCCTAGTCTCTGGTTAATAAAATCTTCCCTTTCTACTCCTCTCAGTCTTCTAACCATTCCCCCTACCCTCCCAAAAAAAGCCTGTGTTGAAAAACCTAACTTGGTTTCTTTCTGAACTCTGATATAGCTGGATGCTGGGGATGCAAAGATTTCACAACCAAATAGGCTTTGTGGGCTACATTTTGTTTGTCACATATTCTCTTCCTCCCTTCCTTTTTCTCTTTCTTAACAATTCTTTAAAAATGTAAAGCCAATAAGATAATAATTACCTGTATCATAGCTTTCTTATAAAGCTTTAATGTGATCAAGAATAGAAGTGGAGAAATTAAAAATGGTGGCAGAGTAGGAGGATGCTGCATGGACATGTGCCTAGGAACAAGCTGGAATTACAACTGAAATACGAAAAGGCTTCCTAAATAATCCATGGAAAACTCACAGGAGAGAACGCTGATACCCAAGGACCGAAGGTAGAGACATCATAGAGACTGGTAGGAGGGGTGGAGGCATGAAAGGGCTGGCGGGGCACCCACAGATGGCAACTGAGATTCTGGAGAGATATCTCAGCTGTGGGGGGTTGCCACTGAGAACTCTGGGATCTAATCCCGAAGTTGGGCTCCCCAGCAGAGAACACCAAACTGAAGAAAGTACCTACATAACATCTAGCTGTGAAAAGCAGCAGGGTGCTCTCTGCCAGGGAGTAGAAGCTAAAAGTCCAGGCACCCTCTTAAAGGGTCAATACACAAAAATTCTCTGTGGAGCCACCCACCCGGTGCTCTGGCAGAGGGAGGGTGAAGTGGACTGGAGCTGTGAGAGCAGAACCCAGGACTGGAGACTCGGGGGAGGGGGGATAGAGCTCAGAAGGCAGACACCCCAAGGTGTCTGGGCAAAGTCATTCCCTCACACAACGGAGGACATCTTTCCCATGACATCTACCTTGCCTGGGGAAGACAATCAACACACCCTACTGGAAAACACCTTGCCCTGAGACCACTTAAGAGACTAAAAGTAACGATTAGCCTCCAGGCAGAAGCAACTGCCCCACCTTGTTGAAAAACTCTCACCACACCTGAGGACGATTGCCTGGGGCAATTCAAGTCAGAATCCCATCAGTCTGTAGACAGAGGTGTCTCTGGAGGCTTTGAGCCTTTGCCTGATCCAATTAGTCAGAAATAGCCTTTAACACTGTCCTGCACTAGAGATTGAGAGGTGTAGAGGATCTACCTAAAACATAGTCACAAATCCAAATAGACAACCAAAATGAGGACACAAAGAAACAACCCCCAAATGAAAGAGCTAGCAAATTCTCCAGAAGAAGAGAAAAATGAAGCAGACATAAGAAATTTATCCGAAACAGAGTTCAGAGTAATGATGTTAAAAATGCTCAACAGTATGAAAAAAGATATAGTAACTATGAAAATGAACAGTCTGAGATAAACAATTATATAACACAAAGAACACATTGAAAGGATTACACAGCAGATTAGGAAAAGCTGAGGATTCAACCAGTGAATTAGAAGACGGAGTTGAAAATATCACTCAATTAGAGAATCAAAAAGAAAAAAACAATTAAAAAACAGGAGGACAACTTAAGGGAGCTGTGGGACAATGTGAAACGTAACAATATTAGAATAGTAGGTGTGCCAGAAGAGGCAAAAAGAGAGAAAGGAATAGAGAAAGTGTTTGAAAAAATAATGGTAGAAAACGTCCCTATCCTGGTAAAGGAAAAAGTCACACAAGTTCAGGAGGCACAGAGAACCCCAAACAAGAAGAACCCAAACAGGCCCATACCCAGACACACATAATTAAAATGCCAAAAATTAAAGACAAAGAGAGAATCTTAAAGGCCGCAAGAGAAAAGAAAACTGTTACCTACAAAGGAGTTCCCATAAGGCTGATACCTGATTTCTCATCAGAAACTCTACAGGCCAGAAGGGAATGGCATGAAGTACTCAAGGTAATGGAAAGCAAGGATCTGAGACCAAGATTACTATTTCCAGCAAGGCTATCATTCAAAATAGACGATCAAATAAAGAGCTTCCCAGACAATAAAAAGGGTAAAGGAGTTCATCACCACCAAGTCAGCATTATAAGAAATGCTAAAGGGATTGCTGTAAGGGATTGTTGAGAAGAAGAAACACAGAGATAAACCTAGCTATATGAAATTAAAATGGCCATAAGTACCTCTCAAAATAATAACCCTAAATGTAAATGGATTAAATGCTCCAATAAAAGGTGTAGGGTAGCTGAATGGATACAAAAACATGACCCAACTATATGCTGTCTACAAGAGACCCACCTCAAAGAAAAAGTCACACAGGATGAGTGAAGGGATGGGAAAAAATTTTCCATGCAAATGGAAAAGAAAAAAAAGCTGGAGTAGCAATACTCATATCCGACAAAACAGACTTTAAAAGCATCATGCTAAGCGAAATAAGCCAGTCAGAGAAAGATAAACATATGATCTCATTCAATTGTGGAATATAATGAACAACATAAACTGATAAACAAAAATAGAGCCAGAGGGGGGAAAATACACTAGATTATGATAGAAGTAATCTTGTTATTTGCAGATTTTTAATATTTCCTACAACTTTTGTGATATCATACTATGTTACCACAGTTTTGGTAATACTATTATACTTAAAATTCTTTTATTCTTGAAATATTAATGTATTGCATGTAATATTATTATAAGATAATTTTTCTTGAATAATTGTTGTTAATTGCATGTAACATCATATTTAAAATTGTTTTTCTTGAAATATTAGAAAAAGTAAAGCCAATTTACACACACACACACACACACACACACACATATATATATATATATATATATATATATATATATTTTTTTTTTTTTTTTCTGAAATGAAAATAATTTCTAAAGCCATTCTTAGTTCTAGGTGTTCAAGCACAACGAGGCAGGGGTTGCAGGAGTGGCTGTTGGATGCAGCCTACAGCCATAGTTTGCATATTGCAATGCCCTGTAGTAAGTATTACAGAAAAGAGGATGCCTAACTTTGCCTGGAATGGTCATGTTGTGTTGAGAAAGAAGTTAAAGATGAGTTGAATTTTCAAAAATGAGTCGATGTCCAGTAGACTAATTAGGCATTCCAGAAATAAAGAATGCCCAGTCAGGAGGATCTGAGAGGTTACAGACAGAGATGTCTTGCATAGTGTAAATATGAATGATTCGCCCTGGCCAGTTTGGTTCAGTGGATAGAGCGTCAGCCTGCGGAGTGGAGGGTCCCGGGTTCGGTTCTGGTCAAGGGCATGTGCCTTGGTTGCGGGCACATCCCCGGTGGGGAGTGTGCAGGAGGCAGCTGAACTGATGTTTCTCATCAATGTTTCTAGCTCTCTGTCCCTCTCCTTTCCTCTCTATGAAACATCAATAAAATATATATTTAAAATAAATAAATAAATATGAATGATTCAAAACTAGTCATATATACAACAGCATGAGTGGATTTAAATCCATTAGGTTAAGTGAAAGAAACCAGACTCGAAAGGCAATATGCCATGAATCTATTCCCATGCCATCCTGGGAAAGGCGAAGCTGTGGGGACGAGACTCGGGTCAGAGGTCCCAAAGGCTGGGATGGGGATGGGGATGGAGATGGGGAGAGAAGTCGATGGCAGAGACAGCATGAGGTGATCTTTGGTGGGATGAAACTTCCTGTGGCTCTTTTAGTCAGATAGTTTACTAGTACTTTGAGTCTAGGGTAGGTCTAGCTTAGAAAATATATATTTCTCAGTTATGCTCTAGAAATGTTGTCAAGAAATGCTTCCTTCATAACTGCAATTGTTTAATATTCTAGTGCTCATTTGCACCTCCACTGAATGATAGTTAAAGCTCTTATGCACTGAGCACCAATATAGTACACCAGATATTGCAAAGAAAGAGGCCAAAGGGACACAAATTCAGATGAGAAATAGTTTCTGCTTCCCTTCTTCCCAATCCCAACTAAACTGACCATGAAAAATGTAAAAATAAGGACAAGTGAAGTTGGTGCTTCAAGGTCAGGAAAGAATGGCTGGTGCTGCTGTTACCATTGCAATGACCTAGTTATTTCTAATGGGAAAAAGCAAAGGGAAGGCCAGACATTGTAAGTGTGGTCGTCTGGGCAGTTTCCTGTAAATCACCCCGGGAAGGGACTGGACATGGGGAAGACGGGAGCATGCCCAGTAAAGCCAGGTGACATGGGAAGGTGCTTGCCTGTCTGTCTAGCCTGGTCTGAGGTACAAGAACAAAAGGTAGTTGCAATTGAATCATCAGTGGTTTGGCAACTGATACCTTGGAAATAATAGAAAGGACGTCCCAAGATATCCTGTTTCTAATCTCTCCATAGGTGTCTTGGCTCCTATATTGCTGGAAGTCTAGCTACTTAACTCTCACTCTGATTCTGATACCTAGAAAGAAGGGAGAAGAGTTTTTGGGGGGACACTAGAAGTCTGGCCATCAGTATATATTCATAAATTTTCTTTTTTTTTTAATTTAAATTGATTTTTAGAGAAAGAGAGGAAAGGAGAGAGAGACAGAGAGAAACATCGATTTGTTGTTCCACTTATTGACATGTCCGTTGATTACTTACGTGCCCTGACTAGAGATCTAACCCACACCCTTGGCATATCAGGGTGATGCTCTAACCAACCCAGCTACCTGGCCAGGACTCCATAAATTCTCTTTAATTGCCTATGTTAAGAACAATTTCTGTTGTGTGCAGGCCCAAACTAATCGGAACGAGTTTCAGAGGCTCTCATAAGAGTGCATGTTACTTCAAATGTCTAAGAAAATTAGGCTTTTGTTAAAATTCATGCCTGACCCTGAACATTAATAAACCAAGACTGTCATGGAAGGAGGACTCTGAGAGCTCGTGGTCCCAAAATGGACAGTTGCCAGACTGTGCACCCTACAGCTCCTTAGATGCCTGTTCTCTAGAGTGTCAGGAAGGAAAGTCAACCAGCCAGAGGCAGGCAGTTCAAGTCAAGTCCCATCACCCCAGGTAAGTGGCTCTGAGAGAACTGCTGCTGGCAAACCAGCCCACAGAGGCAGCGAGGAAAGCCTCGGCTGAGAGGAAGGACACCACACCATAACCCAAGTCCACAGAGAGAACCAGAGCAGCAAAATGGAAACTGTGTGCTGATATAAGACTCTAAAAACATGTTTTTCCCACAGGCAGCTATGTTTCTGACAACAAAGGAATTCAATTCAAAACTGATGCGTTTAGTTCATTACATTTATTGAGAGTATTTACATTTTGGGACTTGTTTCTATAATCTTACTTTGTGCTATTTGTCCTGCCTTTCCTTTGCTTCTACTACTTCCTTGTCCTTTTTGGCAAAATGGGAGAATTGAGATTTTTATACTAGAAATTATGCACTCTTTTAGTGGTTATCCTTGAGATTTTATCTTGTGTGCATAACATCTAAACTAAGACAGTCTCTTAGTGTTCTGAATTAGGGGAAAAGCTCAGATGCTCAAAGATACAGCGGCTCGAGGAGAAGTTCCTTTCTTTTTCAGTAACAGTTCTGCAGCGAGCAGCTCAGGTGAGCACGTGGCTCTGCTCTGTGCAACCTCTCGGGCTTTGGGCCTGTGCTGCCTGCACATCACTGTATTGCCACCTGCCAGGATGTGTCCTCTGCAGGGGCAAAGGCAGACTACTGCACGGTGACATCCAAGCAAAGAGGAAGCGAGAATTCCATGCAAGCAATTTTCTTCTAAGCCACTGAGGCCGAAGTGGCACACAGCACTTCTGTCCAATATCAAGAAGTGAGTAACGTGACAATATATTGCTGCACCTCTGGGAAATACAGTCTCTTGCTGGTAATGCCAACTACCTAGAAAGAAGGGAGAAGAGTTTTTTGGGGGACACTAGAAGTCTGGCCATCAAAACACCTGTGTCTACTTTCTTCCCATACATAGAAAAGGCTTGAATGCCTCTCTTTGGAGCATAATTCAAGATTCCATCTAGCCCAGGGTCCAAATTCTCCACATTTCAAATGACTGCTCATAGTCCTGGGAGCAATATATTAATAGTCAAGTTATATAAACCTGAACACTAGCATATGATAATGGAAGACCAGTCAGATAAAGGAAGGAAGGAAGGATAAAAGATAAAGGAAGAATGGAAGCCCCAGAGCAGTCCTGGGCCCACAGCAGGAAGAACACTGCGCTGCACAGGAATGGTAATGAAACCTTTGGCCTAGAATTAATTAAAAGAGGGCTCACTGTTTCCACATGGGTTCTGATATCTCACAAACATTCCTTTATCATCTACAGTCTCTGCCTTTGCCTTCTAAGTCTCTTCGCTGTGCAGAATCTGTGGCCACGTCTGATTTTGGAGAGAATGCAAGTATGGTAGAGTGGAAATGGGGAGGGGGGGGATGTACTGTTTTAATAGCCCACTTCTTCACTATAGTAGGTTTGGAAGCCTGAGGGTTACTCTAAAGTTTAAACAACCAAAACTCTTCACAAGACCTGACTTACAGACTCATTGGCAATGTAATTCCCAAGACCCCTTACCAGGTTTTGATTCTATTTACTTTCTATTTGTTTATATGTAGTTACCACATCTAATAGTTTTGTTTTGTTTTTTCTGAACAAGGTTTTGAAGCTAGCCTTTCCCTGACTTCCTGGCTCCTCCTATCCCCCTCTCTCCTTTGAATGACAGCAATGTTGAGGCTGAACAATATGTTTAAGTTAGAGGCAACATTCTTAATTTGCTATTTGTCAAAGGATTGCCTTTCTTTCTGTGAGGAAGAGTTAAGGAAAGTGTCAGAGTTTACTCCATGCTGTTTCCTCTAATGCGCTTCTGAAAGCAACAGGGACTGTGTGTTGGCTGCTCTTGCTGCGTTTAGCAAGGTATTATAAGAAAAAGATGAGCTCAGGCGAGGATATGCCAATTTGCAAGCAGAGAAGGAAGAAGATAGAGAATCTAGAAATTTGAGCCTCACAGGCTGGAAAAGCCAACTACTTCTGTCCCCCAAACAACATAAGATCTACTGCCTCACTGCTAAGCCCTAACGTTTGCTAAGCCAAATGCCCCGTATTTTAGGTTTCTGAGATTGTTGCCCATCAGTTCCAGGGACTGATTTAGTTAAGGTCAAGCTACTCTAAGAAAGACATCTACAAATACAAAGGGTTAGTGCACTTTTCTTCCTCGTGCAATGGCCCCAAGACACAGTCAGGTTAGCAGTATGGCTCTGCTCTACCGAGTCGTTCAGGGACCCAGATGATTCCGTGTTGCTACACCGTCTCCTACAGACTGAATGCATATGGTCACAGCAAAATCTCTCCATTGTCCATGTTCTAAACATGAGAAAACAGAATGAGAAGTCCAAGACAAGTAATTTCCTTTTAAGCAAATCATGTGTCAGGTGACACGACTCCAGTTCACACCACATTGGTGATAACTCGATGCATGGCCATACCTTGTTGTATGGGACGCAGGGACGTGTGGTCTCTGGCTGAATGGACATTTTCCCAAGCAGGAGAGGGATCAGGGTTTAGGAGGGACACCATATCTACAAATCCCTGTCCCCTAAAACGAAGATCTTAGAATACTTTAACTATGGTAAGCTGTCTTTCAACTTACAGGCTTTTGCTCATGATTGTATTTTTATCTTTTGAATACCCCCCCGAAGAGATAATATGGTTTTTACACAGATGTTTGTGTAGATTTACTTACATGTTTACCAATTCATATACACCTTTGTTGGTATTGTATTAGTTTTCTTTTGCTGCATAACAAATTACCACAAGCTTAGCAGCTTAAGACAACACTCACTCATTAGCAGGCAGTTGTGCAGGTCAGAAGTCTCGTGAAGCACGGAGGGTACAGCGCATCACAAGGCTGAGATCAAGCTGTCAGCTACACTAAGTTCTCATCAGGATGCTCTAGGGAAAATCCTCTTCCAAACTCATTCTTTTGGTTGACAGAGGCCGTTCCTCAGTCCCCCTTTCCTTGCTGACCATCATCATGGGCCACTCTCAGCTCCTTCCTACGTGACCTCCTGAGGCCGGTCACAGCCTGGCATGTGCTTTTGAGGCCATGGAGGGTCTCTCTGACTTCCTCTTCTATAACCAGATGGAAAAATACATCTATTTATATACATAACATACAGACATTAGTTTCTCAACTGCTCTTTGAATCAGTGATAACATCTTACTGAGTCAAATAAAATCTCTGATACTTGTTCATTTACATTTATATGAATTTGAAAGTTACACTTTAATAGCTGCATCCCATAAAAGCTAACTTGCCACAGGTTGCCCTATAGTAGAACTGCTAGTCATCAAAGCCCATAGATATGTAAGTGCCTACAATCAGCCTTTTGGTGCCTCGCCATTAAATCTGAATAATAAATGTACATTTAGGGAAAGCCTCCAATATGAAAATATAGCAAAAATATCAAATCAAAAGGAAACTAAGAGAATAGTAGGAGCAGAAGAAAAGTTTAAAAAAATGATTTTTAAATCCTTAGAGAAACTTCTAGTTCTTGGTAAGATGGAGTAAGCATATTCAACCCCATTCTTCCTCAAGACTACAACAACCAACCTGTGGGCAAAATCCATACAGCCTTTATTAGAAGACCCGGGAAGGTGGAGACCATGGACCTGAGACATGACCTGTGTGGGTGTGTGGGGTTTTTTCTTCTTTGTTTGCCTCCTATATACGTACTTGGCACAGACCCTCTAAATAAAGAAATAATAAGTGCGCCCCAATGAAAATCCATTTTCTCCAGCCAAAGGACTAGCAAGGAGGCATCCCTGCAGAACAGAACTCTTAACTGTGCCCTCAACGCCAGCCAAACCTCATGGAAGAAGTAGTGGCCCTTTTCCTACACACCAGTCACTATGGCTAGAGCCCTGCTAATCATTCCTGCCCTGCACCGAGGAAAAGAGCAAAGAGCAATTCCCACGCCCTTCAGAGAGAGAGAGAGAGAGAGAGAGAGAGAGAGAGAGAGAGAGAGAGAGAAGAGAGAGAGAGAGAGAAGAGAGAGAGAAACAATGATAAGAGAGATCATTGATTGGCTACCTCCTGTCCACCTCCTACTGGGGACTGAGCCCACAACCCTGGCCAGGAATGGAACTGTGACCTCCTAGTTCATAAGTTGACGCTCAAACACTGAGCCACACCAGCCAAACCAATGTATTTCTTTTTTTTATAACATTGTGAGTCTCTGCCAGAAACTAACAAGCTTAATTCAATGTCCAGGAATCATGCTAATTTATCCTATCTTCCAGCAGAAGCAGGAAAGAATCACTCTTTTGCTTTGCTCTGAGTGGATCATAGCAACCCCTGGATGGACAGATTAGAAATGAAGGTGTGTGTGGTGGGAGGGGCAGGGCAGAGAAGCCCTGAGAGCTCTCCTCTCTTTTCCAGGTGCCTCCACTCTGCTCTCCCTGAGTGTATGTACTTCCAGGGGAGGGGCTGCCACACCCTCTATTCCACTCTAGTCCTGGATCTGAGGACTCTGGCTCTGTATTTGGTTTCAGATACAAGACAATCCTATATAATAAAAGACTAATATGCAAATTGTCCCCTTGACCAAGAGTTTGACTGGGAGTTCAACTGGGAATTTGACCAGAGGGCGGCCCCTCCCATCAGCTGGCCCCATCCCCAATTGGTCCGATTGGGGTGGGCCAGCTGTACCCTACCTGTGCACGAATTTGTGCACTGGGCCTCTAGTCTAATAAGAAAAGGGATTTGGATTTTCTGCTTGCAGTCATCTCACTCTACCTTCTCCCTCAGGAACCTTGTGAGGATGGATACATCAACCACGGCAAGATTTAAGGACCTGGGTCTCTTGAGCTAACATCTAATAGATAGATACTACAATTTCAATAAATAATAGCAATGATCAAACATTGGTGTGTGTCCAAGACAGAAATTAATGTAAGCCCAGTCTGGAACTGGTTCTGCCAAGTTGAACTCTGACTGCACAAACATAATTTCATTCATTCTTCTCATCCTTTCCAATGCCTGTAGGCAGAAGTGGCTCAGTTGTCTTTTCCTGTGAAAAAAAATCTACACAAATGTTACATTAACATTCTTTGCATTTTTTGAAGAAGCCATTGAATATAATAAGTAATGACAATGACACCACACACATTTCTGAGTATTTTTTTCTCGTTTTGAATGAATATAGCATTATCTACTGTCCCCAATAAAAATTATAAATGGATTTTTAAGCTAACAAATCATGAAATATTTTTGTTGAGTTACAAGTGAACCAAATGGTCATACTTATTTTAACACCTGGAAAAAGTCAGGCTCTGCACAGCTGGCTGCTAGCTTGTCACACATTCCTGCGTTTACAGTTACCACGCGTGTTCTCAGAGCGCACTGACAAGCAGGTGCAGGTGGCCTCGCTGTTTGTGCGGGGAACAGCTTTACTCAGCAAAACCCAATCACGTATCAATAATAGCATTTCCTTTGGAAAATGTCAGTCTTTAAAAACAGAAATTTCTAAATATTTTCTCACAGTTATTTAAAGCATACTTAGGATGGCTAATGGGAAATTTATAAATATCACTCCAATTTTGAAAAAAAATTCAAGTGACATCGGTTCCATTTTTTTTGTTTTATTTCCAAGAAAGAGTTGATCTGATAAAAAGAGTCTAATTGCTTAGAAAATTTCTATGGTGAAAATAGCCACAGTCTTTATAGCGGACACAGTCTCCTGAACATTGTTTCTGGATATAAAACAGCTAGTCTCCCAAAGAAACACATCCTTTCGTAAGAAAATCACTTTCAGGTTTTTAGATTATATAAAGAGCTAAGATTTTATATTAACCATCTATACTAATAAAAGGGTAATATGCTAATTAGACAGGACGTCTTCTGGATGTCCTTCTGGACAAAGCGGCTCAGGCGGCTGCGAGGCCAGGGGCTCAGTAAGCCGTGAGCCCCAGCGGCTGCGAGGCCCAGTGCTCAAGCCATGCAGTCTTGGCACCCGGCAGTGGCAACAGCAGTAGGGTGATGGGGGCAGCGCCTTCCCCTGATTGGCCTGGTCACCTCCTGCATAGGGAGGCTAGACTGTGGCTTAGGCCCACTCCCCACATTAGAAGGACATCCATTGTGAGCTCCTGGACTGTGAGAGGAGGCAGGCTGGGCTGAGGGACCCCCATTCCAGTGCACAAAATTTTGTGCATCAGGCCTCTAGTTTTATATAATTATTTAGGACTTTAAAAGAAAATACTGATAGAAAATATTATGTACAAAGAACATAATATGTAAATAATAACAAGAATGTTTACACAGCCGCACCCAGGTTAAGAGCATGATATTAACCTTGTGGCTATGTATCCTCCTGAACCAACTCTCTTCCGCCCTGTCCCTCAGAGGCCATCACTCCCCTAGATTTTGTGTTCTTCGTTTTTTTGCTTTTCTTCATGGTTGAACTCCATAAGGTCTCATTCCTAGTCAATTTATTATTTACTTGGGAACATTCTAAACTCTATATAAAGTAAGCAATTTTGTGAGTGTCCTTTTTTATTTTGTCCTTGGACACTATATTCCTAACATTCAAATTATTACATGCAGCTGTAACTCATACATTTTCATTGCAACACTGCACTATGTCAAAGTAACACTATATATTTATCCATTCAATTGTTGATAGACATTAAGGCTTGTTTGCAGTTTTTTCTACTGCCTAGTTTGCTAACGATTTTGCCCAACTCCCTTGGTACACATATGCAAGAATTTCTATTGGGGATATGACATGTGTGTGTATGTGTGTGTGTATAAAATTATATAATTATATATATACTAGGGGCCCGGTGCACAAAAATTTGTGCACTCGGGGTGGAGGGAGTCCCTCAGCCCGACCTGTGCCCTCTCACAGTCTGGGACCCCTCAGTGGATGTCCTATGATGGCCCCAGTCTGCCAGGCGCCTTTTGTGTGTGTGTGTATGTGTGTGTGTGGCCACTGGGGACCTGCCCCCAGCTGCATCTGAG
>PVJC01008698.1:15507-47913 GCA_004026665.1 Murina feae | reverse complement strand
GCTATTATAGGAACAAATGAACAGGTTTTCACGTTAGAACTGCAACATAAATGTTGCACATATCCTCCCTTTATGTTCATCACATTCATTCCAAAACTGTTGCTGGCATATTACTCACATACTAGAGGCCTGGTACATGAAATTCATGCAGTGTAGGGTCCCTAGGCCTGGCCTCCCCACCTCCTCCTTCCCTCGCTACCTCAGTGCCCTGCCGCTGCCCCCACCGCTGGTTGCCCGTCATGTTCCGTGCGCTGACCCTGGTATTCAGCACACATCATAGCGAGCGAGCAAACTCCTGCTCTCCTAGGCGAACTTCCGAATGGACAATTTGCATATTAGCCTTTAATATATATAGATATTTTCATGTCCGTGTAACATTCTTAGTGGGTAGAGAATGTGGTGCCTGCCCCTGCTTCTGACATTTGTTTCTTTCTTTTTATTAAATACTAGAAGCCCGGTGCACAAAAATGTGTGCACTCAGGGGGGGTCCCTCAGCCTGGCCTGTGAGCTCTCATAGTCTGGGACCCCTCTGGGGATGGCCACCTGGTGGTGTGCCTGGCCAGCCTGGGTGAGGGGCCAATGTCTGTTTGCAGGCTGGTCAAGCACCCTAGTGGAAATCCTCACCCCAGAGGGTGTGGCAAGCCTGGAAGAGGGGCCAAGGGCAGTTTTCAGGCTGGCCACAGCTCCCACTGACCCTCTGGGCCATTGCCTGGGAAGCAATGGCGTGGCGGCTGGCCACCCCATAGGCTTCCCAGGAGGGGGCATGGGGTCCCCCCACCCCCAGGCTTCTCCGCCTGGGAGGCCATTCCAGTGTTGCTGGCCACCGGATCTGCCTCCCAGCAGGGGGCTGCAGGGTCCCGCTTCCCCGGAAGGCCGTTCCGGCCGGATCGACCTCCCAGCAGGGGGCTGCGGGGTTCCGCATCCCCTGAAGGCCGTTCCGGCCGGATCGGCCTCCCAACAGGGGCTGCGGGGTCCCGCTTCCCCCGGAAGGCCGTTCCGGCCGGATCGGCCTCCCGGCTGGGGGCTGCGGGGTCCCGCTTCCCCCGGAAGGCCGTTCCGGTTGGATCGGCCTCCCGGCAGGGGGCTACGAGGTCCCGCTTCCCCCGGAAGGCTGTTCCGGCCGGACTGGCCTCCCAGCAGGGGGCTGCGGGGTCCCGCCAGGCTGGTCCCCGCTTCCTGGGAAGGCTTCTCCACCGGGGAAGGCATCTGGTGGCCCAGGGCGCCAGATACCTTCCCAGGATCCAGGCTCCCAAGATGGCGGAGCCCAGGGCTGCAGCCTTCGCCATCTTGGCTGGGCTAATTTGCATACAGTCACTCTGATTGGCTGGTGCGCGTGGCTTAGGCCGTCCTGAAGAAACGGTTAATTTTAATATTATGCTTTTATTAGTTTAGATAGTCATTCATCAAGAATAGCCTATGTGCCGAGACCAAAGCTAATGGCTTTGCATATAGTATCCTATAATTCCTATAGTTATGCCACAAGAACACTCCATTTCCCATTACTTCCCATCTCTGTTTATTGGGTAGTTTTCAAAGCATTTGTCTATTTCACCTAAGTTTTCCCTTTTATTGGTACACAGTTGTTTGTAATGTTCTCCTAGGAGCTCTCAATGTCTCAAATATCTGCATGATGATCTTCTTAAATCCCTGGTATTGATCAGCATTGTCTCCTCCTTTTTTTCTTGACCATGTTCCTCAGTAATTTTTGACATTTTCAACTTTTTCAAAAATCAACTTTTGGCTTTTTTTTTAATTTCTGACGACTTTGTTTTTCATTTTATTATAATTTTTTCTCTTATGTTTGATATTTTGTCCTTTTTACTTTTTCGGGGTTAAATTTTTTTTCTTTTTATCATACCATGAAAGACTCTATTCATATGCATACGGTGTGAAAATTGCAAGAAAAACGCCAAATTAATTTACATTTATTTGTATAAAGATTTTTAACAATGGATTTTTAGAGCGATAGGAAAAGAGAGGGAGAGAGAGAACACTGATGTGAGAGGGAAACACTGATTGGCTGCCTCCTGCACAGACCCTACTGGGGATCGAGCCCACAATCTGGACACGATAGCTTTTGTCTTTTGGCAGGAGAATTTAGACAATTTACATTTGATGTAATTACTATTATATTTGGATGTCAAACATCATCTAGCAATTAGTTTTCGCTTTATCCAACCTGCTCTTTTAGTGATTATAATAAACTGTTTCCTGGGTATACTAGAGAGTACCTTAAATTGACATTTTTGTAACATCCTGGGCAATGCGAAGTCCCTACACATTTTAGCTCCACTGTCGCCATCCTACTTTTTGTGATGTTTTATCTACATGTATTTTAATTCCCAGAAGACATTATTGCTGTTGTTTTGTACTTGCCCACGTATTTATCCTTCCCAATGGTTTTCATTCCTCCCTTTTTTACTTTGCTTACATCTAGAATAATTTTCCTTCTGACTAAAAAATGTACCTTATTTTTAAAAATGAGCCTTCTGTAAGAATAAATTCTTTCAATTTCTGATTGTATAAAAATATCTCTATTTTGCTTTCATTTTTAAAGGTCATGATTGCTGGGTATAGAATTTTAGGTTAGTAAGTATTTTCTTTCAGCACTCTACAGCTGTCACTACATTGTTTTCTGGCTTCCATAAATTCTGTTGAAAAGATACCTACCAGCCCTAGCCAGTTTGGCTCAGTGGATAGAGTGTCTGTCTGCTGACTGAAAGGTCCCAGGTTCGTTTCTGTTCAAGGGCACGTACCAAGATTTCAGGCTCCGGGCTGGGCCCTGGTCCGGGGCCTGCAGGCGGCAACCAATTGATGTCTCTCTCTCACATTGGTATTTCTCTCTGTCTCTCCTTCTCCTTCCTACTCTCTCTAGAATCAATGGAAAAAATATCCTTGGGTGAGGATTAAAAAGAAAAGAAAAAAACTTAACAGTTTCATCATTTTTCATCTGATTGTCATATGCTCATTTTCTTTCAATGCTTTAAAATGTTTTTCTATTTTTGGTTCCCATCAGTTTTTCTATGATATGGCTAGGTATGCTTTTCCTTGTATTCATCTTTCTTGGTGTCTGTAAATACTTTGATGTCTTTTGTTAGTTTGAAAAGTTATGAACAGCATCTCTTCAAATATTGCAGCATGCTATTCTCTCTTTCCTATAGTCCTTGATTGCCAGCTATACTTGTGTGTAGATTCCTAAACCATGTTCCATGTTCCTTTTGCTCTTTCCTGTGTTTTTCATCTTTTTCTCTCTGTGCTATACTTCTATGGATATGTTCTACTCACTAACAATTCACTAATCCTCTCTTCGGTTGTGTCTAATCTGCAATAAACCTTACTATGGAATTTTAAATTGCATCTTTTGTATTTCTCTGGTGAAATTCTCTACCCAGTTCTCTCTTTCCCTAAATACACTAATTATAGTGATGTCAAAGTCCGTTCCCAGTATCTGGGTCTCAGTAGATTTGTTTCTGATGTCTTCCCTTTGCTCATGGCTCTCAGTTATTTGTTGCTATGCCTTGGCATGCCTGTGATTTCCGATGGACTTTGTATTAAAAAATTCCAATTTTTGGCCTAACTGGTTTGGCTCAGTGGATAGAGCATCAGCCTGCAGACTGAAGGGTCCCGGGTTCAATTCCAGTCAAGGGCATGTACCTTGGTTGCGGGCACATACCCAGTAAGGAGTGTGCAGGAAGCAGCTGATCGATGTTTCTCTCTCATCGATGTTTCTAACTCTCTATCCTTCTCACTTCTCTGTAAAAATCAATAAAAATAAAAAAAAAAAATTCCAATTTTTGCCTCCTCGGTCGAGTGCTACTCAAGCAAAGTCCAACGTGTGACCTCTATTCCCGGGCATGCTACTGACAAATCCCTCAAAGGAAAAGTTGGTGGTGAATACAGCGCTCATCCTAATGCATTTTCTTCTCTCAGTTCTAGGCCCCCCTAGGACCTGATGCCTTAATTGGTCTTGATCCATTCAAATAGCTTTCTTTTGTGTGATTATATTCTCTCTGCAGGAGGATTAGTCTAAAACGAGTTATTCCATCAAAGTCCTTCTCAGGATGCTAAAGCCATTAATTCATCGGCTATCCCTTTATTGGGAGGCTGTTTAATCTCTTACACTGCCAGGACCTCAGGGCTAGACAGTAAAGGAAGTGCTGTCTTTAATCTCTTTTGTCACTTCCAAACGACGCCTCCTTCATTTTTCAAAATCCCAGGCTGCATTAAAATTCATGTCCTTTGGCTGTGTTCCCCATGACCACTGCTTGCTGCTCCCCTTTCTCAGCTTTCCAGTTCTCTGTCATTCATTAAAGACTTTAGGTAATTGCTTCCTCTCTTTTCCTCACCACCGCAGCCAACCACGTATTATTGTCACTGATACAAACAATGTGGATAACTCAACAGGCCAGCCCCTTAGCTAAGGTGGCCAGATGTCCCGTTTTTGGCGGGACAGTCTCGATTTTTAACAATTTGTCCCACGTCCCGCGGCGTTTTAAAAAAGTCCCGATTTTTGGAAAGAGACACATGTACTACTCTTTGTAATATTTTAAGTAATAATAATAAAAAAGACACCCCCACCCCGGCAATGGTGTCCCGCTTTACCAATGCTAAAATCTGGTCACCTTACCCCTAGCCACCTTGTCTTTATCCCTCCACTGATCTTTTCCTCCGTTTCTCTTTAGTAACCCATTCCCATAGCATCCTAGACTTAGCTATGGCAATGAGTGCACACTGAAAATGATGAAGTTAAGGCTCACCATTTCTGACCTCTGCCTTCTCTCCTTGCAGCTCACCTGCATTAGAGTCTCACGCTGACATCACTGAAATGACCAAATCACTGAACTTACCACTTCTTCAATGCCCATCCCACAACTCTTGAGGTTACTCCCCTCTTTATCGAGTTTATACTTCGAGGTCATCTCTCTGTAACTTTCTCCTAGGAAAATCTTAAACTCCGATGAATTCAATCTTTTTCCTTCCCTATACTTTCACCAGAACAGCCAAAGGTTGCTAGAGAAAATCTCACAATCATGGTTATCCATTTCAATGTAAAATTATCATCACAGTCAATACTATAATACAATCCTTTGGGTTTCCCTGCTAAGTTTGATTTCTACTCCCACTACAGCTACTTCTCCAAATTGCTTTGTTTCTCTTCATAGCAAAATTTTTGCAACGAGTTTTCCATACTTGTCTCTAATTCTTCACCTAAGCACTCGTTTTCCAATCCCTATCAATCTGGCTGTCAATACCCTTGTTAAATTAATGAACACTTACGCTGCCAAATCCAATGGCTCCTCCTCAACTCTTTTACAAAATATTTTTATTGATTTCAGAGAGGGAGGGAGAGGGAGAGGGAGATAGAAACATCAATGATGAGAGAGAATCATTGATTGGCTGCCCCCTGCATGCCCCACACTGGGGATCGAGCCTGCTACCCAGGCATGTGCCCTGACCGAGAATCAAATCGTGACCTCGTGGTTCATAGGGCGACGCTCAACCACTGAGCCTCATTAGCCTGGATCCTTCTCCACTCTTAGTAACTTCATTTCTTAGCAAAGAAAAAATGTCTCTCCTTTCTTCTACCTCACTGTCCCTCCTCTCAGTTTCTCTTGTCAGTTTCCCTGTTTCTATGAATCCTCTAAATGTTAGAAAGCCCTTGGGGTTGGTTCTGGGCCCCTTCTATAGCTATACTCACTCCTGTGAGAATCTTGTCCAGCTCTGTGGCTAGAAATGCTATTTCCATACTGATGATTCCCATCTTATCTGTAGGCTTGACCCTTCTTTGAGCTTTAGACTCAGAGGAGAGGTCAGACCAGAATTTATCTCTCTACTGGCATCTTTAAGAAGCACAAAACAGAATTTACTTTGCTCAAAACAGAGCTCTTAAAAAAAAACAAACAAAAAACCAAAAAAACCCCAGAGCTCTTTATTTTCCCCAATTGCCAAGCTCATTAATCCTATTATCTTTCTGTCTTAGTAAAGATAGCACCTTCCAATTACCGTATTTTCTGGCATATAAGATGACTTTTTAACCCAGGAAAATCTCAAAAGTCGGGGGTCATCTTATACGCCGGGTGTTGTCTTATAGGGTGGGTGCTGAAACTTCCGAGCTAGACTGGAAAATCTGCGGTCACCGCATACGGTGGGGGTGCTCAAAAACACTCCATTCATTTCAACGGAGCCGGATGGAGACCAAAAGTGTCTCCGGTCGGCTCCTTTTGTGTCGCATATGATCTCAGTCCAGACTTTTTAATCCAGGAAAATCTCAAAAGTTGGGGGTCGTCTTATATGCCCAGTAGTCTTATACGCCAGAAAATACAGTAGTTGCTCAGACTTAAACCCTTTTGACTTCTTTCTTTTTCTTAACTCCATCCACACAGCCAATACATTATCAATGTCTGCTGGTTTTATTTCTAAAACATATTTTATTTGTGGTGTGTGTTTTTTTTTTAAATCCTTGCCCAAGGATATTTTCCCATTGATTTTAGAGAGAGTGGAAGAGGGAGGGAAAGACAGAGAGAAACATCGATGTGCGAGAAACACATTGACTGGTCGCCTCTTGCATATGCCCTGATCAGGGCTGGGCTGGGGAGGAGCCTGCAACCAAGGTAGGTGCCCTTGACTGGAATCAAACCTGGGATCCTTCGGCCCACAGGCCAAACTGGTTAGAGCCAAAATATATTTTAAATGTTTATTTTTTTCTACCTTAACATCTCTTGCCTGGTGGGTAATTCAACAGCCCACTACCTAGTTTCCCTGACTCAGTTCCCCTCCAATCCATTTCCCACACAACAACCAAACAAATATTTTAAAAATCCAAATGAGATCAAGTTATTTCCACCAGAGCCTCATGAATTGTAAGAACACAATAAATATTTGTTAGAAGAAAGAAGGAATGAATAGATGGATGACTGAGAAAGCCACTTGCTCAAGGTTCAGAGCTGGAATTGAGAGCTGAGTCTCTTTACTTCACCTCGATGTATGTCTTCACACAGGTCCTAGGGGTGGTATAGGCACTTGATCTTCAATATGTGTGGCTGAGAACAAACAACCATGCTCTCACGGATTTCAAAACAGATCTTACTAAATAGCTACATTCTACGCACAGTGGTACCACAATCAAATTCCTTACCATTTTCTTCATTTAATTTTTTTGGTCTCATTTAATTTAGAAGGCCATGGAGCTGAGCTGAGGGGGATGGATGTTTCTGCAATTTTCCAAGTCCTCTGCGAAATGTGTAATTTACACGGATCCAATAATATTGATCAAAATCACAGGCACGGGGCATTCTGCCAAGAATCAGCGCAGCAGGCATCTTTTATTACCCACTAACCATGGGACCTCAGGCACATGAGTTCATCTTTCTGCGTCTCCCTTAGTCTGGAAAATGGAAAGAATAACAGCATCTACTGCTCAGGGATGCCTGGAGATTAAAAGAGAGTGCAGATAACGTGCACAGAACACCTGATGATTAGTGACAACAACCATTAACTGCAATTGTCTTGCAAATGTACCTAAAATAGCATTATTTTTTTGTGTGGCGAATGTTTTGATAGACATTTTTAGTAAATGCTCTATTATCCCTAATCGGTAGGTTTTCTGGCAAGTTGACGGTTGAATGTATAACCTATCCTTGGCAGGTTTTTATTACTGGGGCATCTGTGCCTCACCCCTCTCTCTCTTCAGCCTCTAAAAAAAATGTCTACCTTGCAAGGAATCAATATACATGTAATAAAGAAATGGCTCTCAGGCAATTTTATCTGAGTTACTAAACAGACTCCCCTAACAGTAAGAATGAGGGAGGGAGGCGTGTGAGGCTGCCAAGCAGACAGCTTGCTGAGCCATGTGGTGGGTTGGCACACACGGAACCATATGCCGGGCGCCTGCTGGGACTTAGGCGGCTGCACAGGTGGGGCTGGAGCCAGGAGTGGGCTCAGGCGGGAAAAGGCAGTTTAAGGGGAGTCTGTGACCACGCTGGTCCCAGCAAAAGGGACCTGGAGTGTGGACACCTTCTTTCAGGGATCTAGAAAGGAATGACATCCTCAGTTTCTCCTAAAGTGCCAATAAGATGAGGTGGCTTTTCATTGCAGCCATGGGAACAGCTTAGAGCTAAGCCAGAGGGAAAGACAGGCATTCATGCAGGCAGAGATGCTTCTATCACAGGGGTCTACGCTGGGTTTAGGACAGCCGATTCCAGTCCCATTGGGAAATTCAAGTCAGTAAGTATCTATTGAGCACTGGCAGTTCTACTGGCAGGAATTCAATTCAATTCAACCAACCAAGTGAGAACCAGGTTAAGGTGTGGTGGATGGGACAGTCCGGGGCTGCCTATCACTACTTGAGCCAATTCCCCAGAGACAGCATTGAAACCTATATGAGCGTTTACGTCAATCCTGCCAGCAGCATGGGAGAACAGCAGGTCACCCACAAACATCTGCTCTACCCCCCACCACAAGCCAGCTGCCTATACTGGGGAGAAAGGCAAAGATTACGTGGGAAAGTAGGAATTACAGGCAAGGGTCAGTAGGTAAGGTATAAGGGTGGGTGCCACCAGGACTAGATTGTTCTAGCCAGGAGGCTGGAAACCTTTTCATGATGATAGGCAGTTCTCGCGACAGGAGGATGGACTGCATTTAGATGTTGGCTCCCATGTCCAAGGGTGTACAACTCCCAGCCAGGTTAGAATGTGCTTTCTCTATCAGGACAGAACCATCACAGTTAACAGAGCATGACTAACATGGCTTACTAGAGGCCCGGTGCACAAAATTCGTGCACTTGGAGGTGGTCCCTCAGCCCAGCCTGTGCCCTCTCGCAGTCTGGGAGCCCTCGGGGGATGTCTGACTACACAGAGGTGGGAGAGGCTCCTGCCACCGCAGCTGCACTCGCCAACTGTGAGCCTGGCTTCTGGCCGAGTGGCGCTCCCCCTGTGGAGTGCAGGGCAATAAGTGCCTATAAGCTTCTGTGTTGAGCGGCTGCCTCCAGTGGTCAGTGTGCATCATAGCGACCAGTCGTTCTGCCGTTCGGTTGATTTGCATATTAGCCTTTTATTATGTGGGATAATTGTAGATGGTCCCCAATATTCTAATTCTGCCCCTAACGCTAACACTATTCTGTTAAGGATCCCACAGGACTTTTTGCTTTGTAATCTGAAACACTGTGATAGCATGTCCCTTCACCTTCCAGCTACCTCTTGGATTATAAAATGAATCCTAAGTTCCTTAAAGCCAGGATGTTTGTGAGCAGCAGCTGGTACTTCCATTTCCTGAGCTTTAATGTGACCGAGAAAACATAGCCGGAGCTCTCCTGTTTTTCTCAAAGCTCCCAAACTTTCTAGACCATTTTCCAAGTTGCGCAACAAGTTGAGTGAGAATGGGTATGTCTTCCATTTGAGTGAAAATATCCGCTTATTTTGGCTGATACAGAGTGTCAGCCTATGGCTGGGAATGGAATGTCTTGGGCTGGAGAAAATGCTCAGGACAGCACGGGAAACTCGGGGACGCACTCCTTGAACCTGGGGTTTAATGTGATGGTGTGGCTTCCCCATCAGAAACATAAGCTGCCCCGGAGTCCTCAAAAGTGGCAGAGGTGGTCCCTGATCATGGAACCAGGAGACACACAACGGGACAAGCAGGAGGCAAAGCAAAGTAGCATCCAATGAGGTTGCAGGATATGCGACGTGGATGAGAGACACTGCTAGGAATTCATATGTGGGAAAAGCTCCCCATGTACTTGAGCTAAGAACAAATTTACTCAGCCACGTGTGGGCTTTACCTGGGCGCAGAGCCCTAGCTGGTTTGGCTCATTGGCTAGAGCGTCGGCCTGCGGACTGAAGGGTCCCGGGCTTGATCCCAGTCAAGGGCACATGCCTGGGTTGTGGGCTCGATCTCCAGTGGGGGATATGCAGGAGGCAGCTGATCAATGATTCTCTTTCATCTTTGATGCTGTCTCTCTCTCCCTTTCTCTCTGAGATCAATAAAAATATATTTAAAAATAAATAAAAGAGCGTAGATATGTCTCTTAGAGATTATTGAGGGGATGAGTATAATCAGGGTGTGATTTCCACCTGCTCCTAGGGAGGTAGGTGTTGGAAGCGAGCGTCACTTTCTTTTGGAGACTAGACTACTGAAAACTCAGCACAGCTCACCACAGTTCTAAGATTTCAAGGGTCAAGACCTCAAGTTCCCATGATGCCTTAGCACAGCGGTTCTCAACCTGTGGGTCGCGACCCCTTTGGCGGTCGAACGACCCTTTCACAGGGGTCTCCTAAGACCATCCTGCATATCAGATATTTACATTACGATTCATAACAGTAGCAGCATTACAGTTATGAAGTAGGAATGAAAATAATTTTATGGTTAGGGGTCACAACATGAGGAACTGTATTTAAAGGGCCAGAAGGTTGAGAACCACTGCACTTAGCAGGTGGCCATCCACTGTCAGTCGAGTTCATATCAACTTCTGAGTTATGAGCCGTCCCTGACGAAGACATCATTTTCTCAAGTGTGGTCTCAGTGACAACCAATCGGAAAAGACACTTCTGGCTGCACTTCCAAATCAGAATAAGATGGCTACCCAACTCAGAAATTCCAGTGGAACTCAGAACATTAATTAAACTTCCAAATATTCCTGAGTTATTTTGTAATCACACATTAATCATGTAAAACTCTACTCAGCTTAGAAACAAGTTTTATCATTACTGATTATACTCGGAGCCTCAAAAATGGTTCCCGGGAAATTTGCATGCTGTTGTTTTTTTATGAGCACGTAGGACACTCCTGGTTCTCAAACTTGAACCACTGTAATACTAACCTGTGTGAATTAAGGAAATAAAAATAAGAAGCCTTACAGAGAAGGTTAATTTGAAAGATAAGCATAATTTGCATTTGAGGATAAATAACAGCAGAGTACAGGTGATACAGAAACTCTTTCAATAATGTCTTCTCACACGGAATATGAATAGTCTTTTAAAAAAATATATTTTATGAATTTTTACAGAGAGGAAGGAAGAGGAATAGAGAGTTAGAAACATCGATGAGAGAGAAACATCGATCCGCTGCCTCCTGCACACCCCCTACTGGGGATGTGCCTGCAACCAAGGTACATGCCCTTGACCAGACTCGAACCTGGGACCTTTGAGTCCATAGGCCAATGCTCTACCCACTGAGCCAAACCCGTTAGTGCCACATATGTATCTTAATAAAAGCCAGATAGGTCTGTGGTCCTTACGTAGGATATAGCTCTGAGAAATTAAGGTCCTGTTTACTGCTCCACCTTTATAAAGGGAAATAATTTGTTTTCTTATTTTTTAAGAATGCCGATTATACAGTAAGAGCCTAAGGTGTAGTGATAGATACATAAGCTGAAATTAAAACACTGCTTTTTTGTGTGTGAGAAGCAATGCCTGAATGAAATTTTAATTCACAGTTCACAACAGAAATGTAAACTGTGCCTTTACCACAAATTGATCAAGAGCTATTTCCTATCTAGAGTAGCTATATACTCAGCAGCATTGAAGAAAGGCTGTTACATACTCTAGTATTCCCCAGTTTTTATTTTATTTCTTAAAATATATTTTTATTGATTTCAGAGAGGAAGGGAGAGGGATGAGGGAGAATCAGTGATTGGCTGCCTTCTGCACGCCCCCACCTGGGGATGGAGCCCACAACCCAGGCATGTGCCCTGACCAGGAATTGAATCCTGACCTCCTGGTTCATAGGTCAACGCTCAACCATTGAGCCACACTGGCTGGGCATATTCCCTAGCTTTAACTTTGGTTGAGTTGATAAGACTGAGGATGAGCTAAGGCAAATAACAGATCTGCAGGTGTACAGTCAAGCAACTCTCCTGCTCTTCCTTCTCTTCCTAACTCATCTGCACTCTATCCTTCACGATGAATCACACCCAAATGACACGCAAAGAAGCTTCAGGAGAAAACTTACCTGCAGGTGCAGGTACCCACAGTGAGCCAAAGGGAATCCATTTTCAGAAACGTGTCAGATAACAGCGTTTCCACAGTGGGAACCCACTGCATGTTTCTTAACCAGGAAAAGTAGTAATGCATTTCTGATCCACGTGGGTTGTACCTGTCAATCCACTAAAGGAGGTGTTTTCTACTTTTTCAAAGATATTATCAGAGTGTGAAGCTTCTTAGGCCCAGCCATATCTCATCATTTTTCTTTATTTCCCATGTATAGAAAGATAGTGCTCATGGCAATACATGCCTATAACAATATGAATATAATATCTAATCTAATAAAAGAGTAATACTCAAATTAACTATCATTCTGAGACCCCTTATCCATGCCCACCAGACATATGCCATGCCCACCAGCCAATCAGAGCAACTATATGCAAATTAACCATCCAAGATGGCAGCCAGCAGCCATGGAGCTAGAACAAGCAGGAGGCTTTCCCTGGTGATGCAGGAAGCTAAGGTTCCTGTCTGCCTAGGCCGGCTGTGGCAACAAAGTTTCCACAACAAAGTTTCAATTATAGAAGATAAATAAACCCCAGAGACCTGCTTCCGCCTTGGGCTCCAGGAAGTGCTAGGAGCTTGGGTTGTCAGGGTCAACCTAACCAGGACTCTGGTTAAAGCAACGAAGTTTCAACTTTAGAAGTTAAATAAATTCCAGATACCATTTTCCAGCCAGCCTCGCTGCAAACAGCCATCAGCCCCTCACCCAGGCTGGCCAGGAACCACAGTAGGGACCCGAACCCTGAAGGGGCTGTGGGCAGCCTGAAAACGGCCCTCACTCCCTCATCCAGGCTGGCCAGGCACGCCAGCAGGTGGACATCCCCAGAGGGGTCCTAAACTGCGAGAGGGCACAGGCCGGGCTGAAGACCTCCCCACCCCCGCCGCCAAGTGCACAAATTTTTGTGCACCAGGCCCCTAGGTAATAATATATAATGTGTAGGGAAGATGAAAAGCAAAATGCCTAGCATGTCTACACAGCACCAGATGAGCTGTGAGGCCAGGCTGGTGTGGCTCAGTGGTTGAGCATTGACCTATGAACCACAGTTCAATTACTGATCAGGGCACATGCTTGGGTTGCTAGCTCAGTCCCCAGTGTGGGGCGTGCAGGAGGCAGCTAATCAATGATTCTCTCTCATTATTCATGTTTCTGTCTCTCTCTCCCCCTCCCGTCGTCTCTGAAATCAATTAAACATTTTTAAAAAAGGTTCATTATAAAGATAAAAATAAAAACGTGTGAATCAGGCCCTACCAAGTTTTTCTCAATGGTTAGAGTGCCAGCCCGCAGACTGAAGGGTTGCGGGTTCGATTCCGGTCAAAGGCATGTACCTGGGTTGCAGGCTCCATCCCCTGCCCTGGTCAGGGTACATGTTGGGGGCAACCAAACCATGTGTCTCTTTCACAACCATGTTTCTTTCGCTCTCTGTCTCTCCCCATCCCTTCCACTCTCTAAAAATCAATGGGGGAAAAAAATCGAGTGAGGATTAACAAAATAAAGAGTTGTGAATCAGGAAGAATCCCAGACTCAAACATCTGAGTACATCCTTTTAAATTCTGAGAAGCAGGAGGACAATTGTCATTTGTGGGGATAGAGAGAAACAATTCCAGTGTCCGTTCTGATCAGAAAAAGAAGTGGTTCTTTTTTCTAATCTCATCATGCAAGTGATCAGAGAGGGAACGATTCTTCTTTCCAGTTAATTATCACTAAATGGCCACTGGATTATTTTGCATAAACTCATATGCGACAACACTATTAAAAGTTTCAGCAGCGCTGGCTAATTAGTTCTTTCATCCAGAGGCTTTACTCAGACCATTTTTCAAAGGGGAAATAAGTCCACGAATTAATGAAATGTATTAATCATAAAGAAATTACATATTAAAATGAGAATAAAGGCATCACAACAGAACACCCGGTGGTAGAGTATCGTATCAACCTTGGCCTTACCCTTCAATTTCAAGGCTTCTAATACCTTTGAATCAGCCGTCACATCACTCACTAGCTTGATTTCGATATTTTGCGAGGTCAGCTGGAGCAATTTTTCGAAAAGACGTTGACCCTGGGAAAAATAATCAGAGACAAAGAAAGTCAGGAAACCCAAAGGGATGCTACTTTAGGCATAAAGAACGCATTCAAAATTAGAACGATTCATTCAAATTTTGAAAGAAAAGCATTTCAGCAATTGGCATTCTTGAAAATTCTATCAGAGGAGAACTAGTATATGTAGAGCAGTAAGAGGAACACAGGTTACAGTCTTATTTTATTATTTTTTGAGTACTGTATTGTGCTATCCCACAATTACTCCAATAAATCATTTCAATGCTACAGTGCAAATTTACCCTTGTTTTCCCTTTTTTTTTTTTCCTTCTTTTTAAATCTTCCTCTGAGGATATTTTTCCATTGATTTTTAGAGAGAATGGAAGAGAGAGGGAAAGAGAGAGAGAGAAACATCAATGTGAGAGAAACACATCGATTGGTTGCCTCCTGCACGAGCCTGCAACCAAGGTACGTGCCCTCGACTGGAATTGAACTCAGGACCCTTCAAGTCTGCAGGCCGATGCTCTGTCCACTGAGCCAAACCGGCTAGGGCTGCCCTTGTTTCACTTGTGATGAGCTCTGACGTTATCTACGCATGAATAGGCAGCAGAGAATATTAAACAGTTGTGTCTGGGTCCAGAGAGACCTGGATTCCAGTTGGTTTTCCAATTTGCAAACTGCCTTTGTAATCTCCACTGAGCTCGTTTCTTCCCTCAGTAACATGGATATGCATATTTACTTTAAAAGGGCTGATGAAAATGAAAGGAGTCAGTGGTAGGTAAGCACCTTTAAGTGTTAATTCCGATGAGGGAAGTCAGGCAGGGCTGCTCTGCAGGGATCTGCCTGAATTCCCCAGCTTGTTTAAAGTGTGTTTTATTGACTTCAATCGATGCTCTGCCTCGCAATCTGTAATTATTGACACAGCCTAAGAACAACGGAAATAAAAACAAAGTGTTTTTAAAGAACAGTTTCAGCCCTAACAGGTGTGGCTCAGTGGATAGAGCATCGGCCTGTGGACTCAAGGGTCCCAGGTTTGATTCTGGTCAAGGGCATGTGCCTTGGTTGCGGGCACATCCCCAGTAGGGGGTGTGCAGGAAGCAGCTGATCGATGTGTCTCTCTCATCGATGTTTCTAACTCTCTATCCCTCTCCCTTCCTCTCTGTAAAAAATCAATAAAATATATTAAAAGAAAGAGAACAGTTTCACAAGCATGAACATTTGATAGTAAGTGTTCGTCTCAGGAAGAACCTGGGTCCATCATCAGTACCTGATCTCAGATGAGGGGGCTGCAACCTCATCCTGTTTATTTTCCCTTGTGTGTTTTTAGGGACTCCCTCTCCTGATCATAAAAGGGAACTGGTTCTCTTTGATTGATTTTTTTCACTGTTTTTGTTATTCAGCCACAAACTCAAATGCCTTCAGGGCCAGACAGGCAAGAAGGTTTTGGTCTTACCGGCCCCCACGTGGCAACATCGTGTCTTACTTTGATAAGAAGGGACTGTTGACAGTGATTATACAGGAAGGACTTAGAGGCTGAGGAGAGGAAATGGAGGTCTGTGGAGGAAGAGCAGTGATTTCTACAGTCAATCTTAGAAAGGGGAGAAGGCCAGGATGGAACCCCTAAAGCTTTGGAGCGCACAGGAAGACATAAGGGTGACAGGGGTTTAGGGTGATAGATAAATCGCGGGGATAGAATATGTGACTGACAGGTGCTTTGGAAGAGGCAAAAGGAATAAGTTTGCAAATAACAGAAGAAGAATGGTTCAACTCGAGGAAAGACCTACATGTTGAAAAAATAATCAAAGATGGAGGCTCAAGGGATGTGGAAAGCCACATCTAAGCATATTCTGTGAAACGACTCCACAGCAACGAGGAAAAGGAATTCTTACAAACGTCTGGTTGAAAACAAAACACTTACCAATCAAGGAGACTGGATCAGAGTGGCAGGGAGCCAACCAGCTGAGACACTAAACTAACTCAGATTACGAAAGAAGAAGACTGAAGCCAGGCAAGGATTTCACTTACGAGCGTGGATGAAAGAAGTACATGCAGTTATTTATAGATTTAGAGACTATTTACCCACAGAAGCCCTATGAGGAATACATTCAAGGATGGACTCTAACCAAACACTAAACATCACCAATCACCATCAAGGAGAATGAAGCGGAGAAGACGCAAGGGATGAGCAATGCTGTGCGGAGTTGTGTTTGATGGACCTGCTAACTAAAGATTCTGGAGACAGAAGAGACACATTACAGGGGAAGATCTACTGCATAAAACATCAAAGTATGAAAACATTTTTTGTTGATGGTCAGATGGATAATTTTGTTTCTCTGTAGTTTCCAAACTTTCCATAGTAAGAAGCTAATACCGTTACAACGAGAGAGAAAAAAATCCAACCTATTCTTTTTATTTTTGTTAATCCTCACCCAAGGATATTTTCCCAACGATTTTTTAGAGAGAGTGGAAGGGGGAGAGATAGAAACATTGCTGAGAGAGGGACACATGGGTTGGTTGCCTCCAGGACCAGGGATAGAGCCCGCAACCAAGATACATGCCCTTGATCAGAATCGAACTCCAGACCCTCCAGTCCACAGGCCGACGCTCTATTCGCTGAGCCAAACCGGCTAGGGCTCAAGCTAATCTTTTTAAAAAGAAAAGTTTCAAAATCATAAACAGACCTTAGGGAAATGGAAAATGCAGAGATGAAGATCCAGAGGGAAACCAATCAAGCAGATAGTAAACAACTTTAAACAAAACTCATTATTTAATCCAAATAACTGGGAAGACAGTCTGGCTTCATGATTTATTCATGTCCATGTGATTGGATTTAAAAAAAAAAACACGTAAAGAGGTTAAACTCCTGCTAATCATAGTGCTTATGAGTTTAGAGCAGAATGATGATTTCCCTTGGAAATATACTGGGAAGCGAGCAAGAGCATAATTAGGATTGCTCAACAGATGGAGAGATGGAAGTGTGGAGGGGCAGCAGCAATGGAGCCAGAAAGAACAGCACTGAGTGAGGACAGGAGTTCAGAGAAGAGGCCAAGCCAGAGGCCCCGCCCCCAGCCTGCAGGCCCCGCCCCCCGCTGTGTTCCCACCAATCGCTTTCTGTGCTTTCCCCATTACACTGTATAGAATGGGGTGCGGACCATGCTTACTCAGTGTTTTATTCCCAGCAATAGCTCAGCACCTCCACAAATATTTGTTCAATAAAGGCACATTCAAAAGGATGTCACAGCCAGGTTTCAAACAGGAGAATGCTAATTCATAAGTATTTGCTGAGTGCGGAATTTGGGGAGAGATGCTATTTATTTTTAAAATATATTTTTATTGATTTCAGTGAGGAAGGGAGAGGGAGAGGAAGAGAGATAGAAACATCAGTGATGAGAGAGAATCATTGATTGGCTGCCTCCTGCACAACCTCTATTGGGGATCAAGCCCACAACCTGGGCCTGCCCTTGACTGGAATAGGGACCCTTCAGTCCACAGGCCCATGCTCTATCCACTGAGCCAAACCGGCTGGGGCTAAATATGCTATTTTGAAAGAAGGGGACACTTTTTCCATTAGGATATGCAATTTTCACGCTGACACTGCACAGTTTGCCTCAAATAATATTTCGCCTGGAGATGAGAAGGCTGAAGAAGGGAAATCTACTTCAAATCCACAAGCAACCCCTTCTCTTCCTGGCCATGAGTTGGACGATAAAGCTGCAAGATTTAATAGAACGCCGGCCTAGGGTCCAGGCATATGTGTAATATTCAAAGTCCAGTCACCAGCCTTTCACAGCATCACCCAGAGGACAGGAGGAATAAAGGGGATTAAGTTGAAATGGGCAAAATCAGGCTGACAAACTGGATGGGGAAGGGGACCAACCTGGGCCTCGTCTTGAAATCTATAAAAAGCAAAGGATGTCGGGTTAGACTGCAGTGTTGTAAGGCAGTGATTCTCAATCCTGCCTGAATTTGGATCTCCCAAGTCCTCTTTTAAAAAGTATCAATGTGCCCTAACCGGTTTGGCTCAGTGGATAGAGCATCGGCCTGTGGACTCAAAGGTCCCAGGTTCGATTCCGGTCAAGGGCATGTACCTTGGCTGCGGACACAACCCCAGTGGGGAGTGTGCAGGAGGCAGCTGATCAATGTCTTTCTCTCATCGACGTTTCTAACTCTCTACCCCTCTCCCTTCATCTCTGTAAAAAAATCAATAAAATATATATTAAAAAAAAGAAAATATCTTCAAGAAGAATAATACAATTCTATCAGATCGATATATACCACATCTCTAAAGACAAAGAAAAAAAAAAGTATCAATGCTCGAGTCCTTCTAATTAGGTAACATTTAAATCAGATCAGCTTTCAGCCAGTACCTTCTTATTTATTTTTAATTTAATTTAATATATTTTAAAATATATTCTTATTAATTTCAGAGTGGAAGGGAGAGGGAGAGAGAGAGAAACATCAATGATGAGAGAGACTCATTGATGGGTCGCCTCCTACACACCCCCCACTGGGGATCAAACCCACAACCTGGGCATGTGCCCTTGACAGGAATCCAACCTGGGCTCCCTGAGTCCGCAGGCTGATCCTCTATCCACTGAGCCAAACCAGCGAGGGCAGTACCTTCTTTTATAGAAATGGCAAACTTGGTGGCCCGAAGAGAACTATTTAAAAAAAGTTGGCCCTGGGTCCTGGAGAGAAATTATGACACCAACTAACCAACCAAACACCCCGGCAGGCAGTTACAGAATTAGAACTGCAAACATGCATGTTGTGCAAAGATGGATTCCGGGGTGTGCCAGCAACAGGCATCATGATGTCAACGGTGCCCCCGAGGCTGCCCAATACAACAGCTCGGTAGAGAGAGCCTCTGGTAAGCAAACATGAAACATGATTTTGCCCTTGAAAGCTAGGTGTTCTAGCAGGAGCTGAGCAACACACGATGAATAACAGCACATACTCACAAATGCAGGGATGTCCATGGACTATGGGGGACAGTAGACTAAAAAAAAAAAAGAGCTTGCACGTGAGCAGTGGAGGCCAGAGTACTAAGGACCATAACGTGCACCTCAGTAAGACCATCGCCCATGCCCTGCGGATGGGCTTACCTGACACGCCGATGGGTGGCTGTGGTTGAGATCCCAGAGGGAAGACACAATGTCCACAGACTTTTGGGCCATGGTGAGTAAGTTCATCCAGCCTTGGAAGAGTGACAGGTGAAATGGTGCGTTTTCTGAATAGTTAAGGCCTTCAGGGATGTTTTCCACCAGGGCGATTCTTAGGAGGAAAGATTTTGAAAAACAAACAAACAAAACCTAGTCAAATTGGAAGCCACAGATCTTTATACACACATGCAGAGACATCCGAAAAATACTCTCTACTCTTCCTGGATGTATGTGTTTCTTGTAATTTACAGTTTCCACAAAAGATGTCTTGGTATTTCCCCTCCGTTAATCTACTGTGTTCCAAGAGTTTAGGCTCTGCTTTTCCCAGTTAGTAATCGTGCTTCATAAAATCACTAGAGGCCTGGTGCACAGATTCGGGTACGAGTGGGGGTCCCTCAGCTTGGCCTGTGGGAATCGGGCCGAAACCGGCTCTCTGATATCCCCTAATGGGTCCCAGATTGCGAGAGGATGGTTCTCAGGTGATGCACCTCGGAATCAGACTCCCTCCTCTCTGGTCCAGGTGCGTCACCCGAGAACTCCAGCTGCCAAGTCACCATAGCTCTGCAGCTTTTGAGTTAAATGTCTGCCCCTTGGTGGTCAGTGCATGTCATAGCTACTGGTCAGATGGTCACTTAGGTTTTTATATATATAGATGGTATATGTCCCTAATATCCAGTTTCAAACTAGTCTTGAAAAAAAAATTCAGAGCTTCCTGCTCCAACATCTTCCCTTGATAATATATTTCTTTTTAAAAACATGTTTGTAGCCCCAGCCGGTTTGGCTCAGTTACGAAGAGGGTCATCCAATGGACCAAAGGATCCTGGGTTCGAGTCTGGTCATCAGATCTTGTTATTTCAGAAATTCTTGCTGAATATGCCACATTCTGTTTCTTTGAGATATTTTGTAACTTTATTTCTACATGATCGGCTTCCTTTGCAATTCTATGTATTTTAATTTAAAGACCATTCTCCAAGGAAGGGGGCCACAGGGTTCCTCAGACTGACAAAGGGGTCTCGGGCGCAGAAAGGGTTATGTGCTCATCCGATGGATAAAGCATCATCTATTCCTTTTTCTTTCTGTTTCACACACATTTTTGTAAAAAAAAAAATTCCCCTTTTTGAAGCCTTGCAAGTGGATAAGATCCGCAAAGAGAGATTTTTCCAGAGAAGAGAATCGGGTCAAAGCCAAGTTCGGGAAGCATCTGATCCCTTCTGGTTGGTAGAGAAAGTGGGGCAGGCAAAGGAGACAGAAGGAAGGACCAGAAAGGCCGGCAGAGGAGGGAAAAGAAATTCCTGGAGCCAACGCATACCACGTTTATTATGATTTGGTTTTTACTAAGTAACCGCGTCAACGATGAATTATACTAGAAATAAAAATAGAGGAACTGCTCTGCAAGGGGGTGGATAGGGCGGGGGGACGAGATGCTGAGGTTAGAGTAATAAATGCCCAGAACAAAGGCCCTGCCCGCCTCCTCCCAAATGACCAGGAAAGCTGGACTATCCCTGCAGTGACCTGGCGCCTGGCTCCTATGCCCATAGAGAAAGCTTCTAGAAATCAGTGTAGAAATAACTGGGCTTCTGTGATCTGTCATTTCATTTCCTCTAACAACCAACAGCCCGCTTCTCTCCAGGGGCAGATGCAATGAGCGTCCAGGCAGGACTCATTTCCCCGGGACGGCAGCCCTCGCTCTGTGCCTGCTTCTCAGGCTACGAAAGGAGTGGGCAGACCTCATTAACGTCCACCTTTGGCCAAGTCTCACGGATGCCAGCAGTCCGCCCCTGAGAGAACTGTGCCCAAAGGCTGTGGCACTATTTCCGATGTCTAATAACAAGGGGGAAAGGCTGAACGTACAGACACAGACAGCAAAAATTGTTTCATGGCCCTGGCTGGTTTGGCTCAGTGGACAGAGCGTTGGCCTGCGGACTGAGGGGTCCTGGGTTTGAGTCTGGTCAAGGGCACATGCCAGGGGTTGTGGGCTTGATTCCTAGTAGGGGGCGTGGAGGAGGCAGCCGATCCATAATTCTCTCTCATCATTGATGTTTCTGTCTCTCTGTCCCTCTCCTTTCCTCTTTGAAATCAAATATATATATAAAATCTTTTCATGGTACTCTGAGAAAAACAACAAATGGTTTGAATGGTAAGTCCAGGGAGCTGAGGTGGAATAAATATAAGAAAAAGCATTTAACATTGTTAGATTTTAAAATAGAATTCTGGCTGTTTTTGTTAATTGTATGCATTTATTCTTCAAAATTAATGGGATCACCAAAGTTTCTCTTTCAATTCAGGAACAGTATTTCACCTTCTGTTTTTTAAAATATATTTTTATTGATTTCAGAGAGGAAGGGAAAGGGAGAGAGAGATAGAAACATCAATGATGGGAGAGAATCGTTGATTGGCTGCGTCCTGCACATTCCACACTGGGGATCAAGCCCACAACTCAGGCATGTGCCCTGACCAGGAATTGAACCTTGACCTCCCGGTTCATAGGTCGACACTCAACTACTGAGCAATGCTGGCCGGGCAATACTTCACCTTTCAAAAGAAATACCTGTAGTTTCCCTCGAATAAGCTATTAAAAAGTGCAGTCCCAACATTCACTAGCTTTACAACGTACATGTATGTGTGTGCGCGCACATGTGTGTGTTAAACACAAAGCATCGTTATCAAGTAGTATACTTTCACACTTGACTTGTTACAGAGCAGAGGATCTGCAATAAGGTAGACGAAGCCCAGCTCTGCCAGTTCTCAGCTGTGAAACCTTGGACGTAGGATTCCCTTATTAAAATCTGTTCCCACTTCTGAGAGTGTAACAGTTGCTACGAAGATTAGAGGAAATAATCTGTGTGAAGATCTTTGCTCCGTGCCTGCTTCCTAGGAAGAGCTAAGACAATTTTGAGCAGTAACTGACAGCCTACAAGCTTACAATTAAAATGCCTGCAAGTCCTCCAACTGACAGAGCACAGGCACTATGAAGGATTTACATACTTCCTCTCACCGCCAGTGTAAGGGCTTGGTGATTGGCACCTGCTGAGCTACACAGGCTGCTTGGCAGTCAGTTCACTGACTTTCATTCCTGAGATCTTGGCTGATGGCATTGATCCATGAGCTGAGCAGGGGGCCTTAGTTCATCAATACAATTAGACTTGCACTTGGAGCAAAAGGATGTACCTCAGAGGGTCAGCTGGCTGTGATTACACCCCAGGATCGACAAGGAAAAAGGCTGACCTTCGTAAGGTGACCAGACGTCCCGATTTTCAACAATTTGTCCCACATTCGGTGGCATTTAAAAAAAGTTGTGATTTTTTGAAAGAATGCACGACAAGCTAGGGAACGGCGGGAGAATGGGAAGGGAATATATAGTTTTTGGCGGTCAATTGGTCAATGGTGTCCCGCTTTACCAATGTTAAAATCTGGTCACCTTACCTAAGAGATACTGGGGTCTCCAACTTGAAGTAGAAGATGACCCACTGCCCAGGTGGCAGATTCACCGATCATATGAGGAATCTGAGAGCCGAAACCCTCTGGTCCCCCAAAGCTGAGACCGAAGCTGAGATAAGGATGCAAGCCATTCATTCCGGAGTGTTCCCAGGAAGCAGGAAAGAGAAGCAGGGTCAGGGAAAGAGGAAGGCCCATAAGATAATCCGAATGAGCAGGTCACACCCATGGGCACCTGAGCTCAGTGTCAAGGGACTGTGTAGAACCCTCCTGGGAAAACTCTAATCCCACTGGAGTTAAGAGCTGCCCCAGGGGTGACTGATGCCCCGGACTTTTGGGCTGTCCAGTGAAGGCCAAGCCAGCTCCCAGGCACCAGACAAAGCTCTAATGGCAGGGGTGGTGGGTAGGGGGGTGGTGGTTGTGGGCTTGATCCCCAGTGTGGGGCATGAAGGAGGGAGCCCATCAATGATTCTCTTTCATCATTGATGTTTCTATCTCTCTCTCCTTCTCTGTTCCTCTCTGAAATCAATGATGTATCTACATTAATAAAAGGGAAAGATGCAAATTGACCGTATCTTTGCAATGCCCACCAGCCAATCAGGAGTGAGTATGCAAATTAACCTCATCGCCTCCGTGGAGACTGACAGCAGGGAGGAGGCAGCTCCCAGCACAGCACAGCCTGCTTGGCTGTCACTGTGGTGTGGAGCAGGCAGGCCCTGCAGAGAGCAGGAAACCATGGGAAGTGGGCCTAAGCTGTCAGTAGGACATTCCCTGAGGGCTCCCGGATTGGAGAGGGTGTAGGTCAGCTGAGAGTCACACACACACACACACACACACACACACACCCCCCATGCACAAATTTTGTGCACCAGGCCTCTAGTGTTGTGTGTGTGTGTGTGTGTGTGTGTGTATAAGAATGACTAGGGCCTACATAAAGATGATGGTGGCTTCAACGTGGGTGTGTGTCCTATAGATGGAGAAGAGTGGAGAGACACAGTGATCCTGCCCTCAGGGAGCTCACATGTTAGTGGGAAAGGCAGGCAATAAACACTAGACATTTGAAGGTAAAGCAGATAGGAATATGGGTACTATGGAGGAAATTCTTCTGCCCCATTTTTAAATATATTTTTATTGATTTCAGAAAGGAAGGGAGAGGGAGAGATAGATAGAAACATCAATGATAGAGAGATTCATCGATCAGCTGCCTCTTGCATGCCCCACACTGGGGATCGAGCCCACAATCCGGGCATGTGCCCTTGACTAGAATTGAACCCAGGACCCTTCAGGCCCCAGGCTGATGCTCTATCTACTGAGTCAAACTGGCCAGGGTTTCTGCCCCATTCTTGATATCACCTCCAGGTTCAAGGGTGCTCTTGTCTTTCTACAGACCTTTCCTCGCCCTGCTCAAGAGGGGGAGTGAATGACCAGATTGCGAGATCAAGATACACATTCACTGTCTTCTTCACGTCTTCCTCTTGGGAAAGCCATCCCACCCCAGCCCCCACAAGCTGTGCCGGAATAAGCGCCTTCATGGCCAAGCTGATCCTCGTCCAAGGCTGACTGCAGCTGGGGGCTAAGCCTGGCTGAGCTCCACCTGTGCTCCTGGCCACAACTGTCAACTTGCTCAGAAAGAAGGATGCCTGTTACTGAGCCCTCTCCGGGAGCCTAACATGGGTGTGAGCTGGAATTCGAATGCTGTGGGGAAGCACAGGACTTGGTTGGAATGTCTGTAAGGAGGATTCTCTGAAAGGTCGGGGGCCTTTTGGGGGACCCTGCTGAAGGCGGCAGCCCCTGCCTTGCCTTTTCCAAACAAGTCCGAGCTCCCGGGTGTTTTGCTGGAATCTCTATGTTTAGTCTTCAAACCCAACCTTGTAGATGCATGTGCTTTCTCAAGGATACTTACACTGCTGATAGTGTTTAGAGGTTAATTTTGGTTCAAGCTATCCTATATAATAAAAGCCTAATACGCTAAATGTTCAGTCATCTGTTCAACCAATCAAAGCATAACATGCTAATGATATGCTAAGGCTGTTCAACCACTCGCTATGACATACACTGACCACCAGGGGGAAGACGCTCTGACTGGTAGGTTAGCTTGTTGCTGGGGTCCAGCCGATCGGGACTGAGTGAGATGGGCTGGACACACCCTGGAGCCCTCCTGCAGTCCCTCCCTAACTGGCCAACATCCTGCGTCCTTCCTCTACCCCGATTGTGCATCAGTGGGTTCCCTTTGCCTGGTCTACGCCTTCTCGCAATCTGGGACCCCTTGGGGGATGTCAAAGAACTGATTTCGGTCCAATCCCACAGACCAGGCTGAAGGACCCCACTGGTGCATGAATTCATGCACTGGGCCTCTAGTTGTTACAATAAAAGCATAAGAAGGCAAGCAATTGAGGCTGTTGGCTCCTATAGCAAGCATTCTCTTAGCCTCTCTTTCACAGAAACATGTGTCAGAGTAATCACTCTTCCGTTGCTCAGGGTCTGCTGGTCAGTCCTGGCATAATGTAGTAAATTCTCCTGGACATTTTATTGATTTTTTTTTTTTTTTTTTTACAGAGAGGAAGGGAGAGGGATAGAGAGTTAGAAACATCGATGAGAGAGAAACATCAATCAGCTGCCTCCTGCACTCCTCCCACTGGGGATGTGCCGCAACCAAGGTACATGCTCTTGACTGGAATCGAACCTGGGACCTTTCAGTCCGCAGGCCGACACTCTATCCACTGAGCCAAACTGGTCAGGGCTCTCCTGCACAATTTCATGGAATGAGGAACCACAGGTCAGAATCTAGAATGAACAACTGCAATGGACAGAACAGGTTGTGGAAATGATCACGGGGAAGGCACTGTTGCTAGTCAATGCTTAAAAATTCCAATCCTGTCCTTGACTGGATAGAAAAATTACGGCTAGTGTGACAAGTATGTGTGTCCCCTCCCACTCTCAGGCTAGTGCTCGAGGCGGCTACTAACAACCAGGGTTGCAGACAGGATGTAACTGAAGTTATAATTTTGATGCAAATCAGAAAATGAAGCTGATTATAATTTTCTGTTTGGCCTAACCTTGCCCAGAAAATCATTTTTATTTCAAACTTTGTTGAAAATATTTCTAAAAGAGATAAATACTCTTTTCTAAGATTGAAACAAACTGAGTGAATTTATTTTTATTAATGCCAAATTTTGTCTTAACACCTCCGAATACTACTTGTAGAAGACATAGGAGGTTGGTCCAACTCTGTAGAGTTCAGGATTTATCACTGAATTTGTTGTAAAATAAGCTCTTGACTCGAACACTTTTTGGATTCAAGTTATCTCTTTCATTGAAAGCATAGTAGAATTTTTGCAATAGAAGACTCACCATCAATTATTTCTAGTACTTGTTTCCAAAGTAAGGACCAAGACTTGATAGGAGAGCCAGTCAAGACCTTAATGCTAGATCTTACCTAGCAGCTAAGCTTTGCTAATCATTGCGCAGGGCTAGGGGTAAGTCTTGTTCCATGAAGCAGGAACTATAAGCATTGCCAGCCCCCCCCCCCCTTTCCTTCTTCCTCTATCTTGAATCTCAGCTATTCTCAGGCTCTGGGGCCACGTTCACTAATCTCATCATTTGACAAATTCTTTTTTGCTCATGATGAGCTATGTCACATTGACATGTACCCCACGGATACCAGCTACATGATAAGCTGCCTGCTGGCCACTGAAGAGCCCATATTTGTTTGGGGACAATTCTCTATGCCTCAATGAGACCGCTCCAAACCTTGAAAGACAGCGCACAGGGGGAAGGACTCCTCAGAAATACAGGAGCTTCATCTTCTTTTTTAAAAAATATATTTGAATTGATTTCAGAGAGGAAGGGAGAGGGAGAGAGATAGAAACATCAATAATAGAGAGATTCACTGATTGGCTTCCCCCTGCAGGCCCCACACTGGGGATTGAGCCATGACCTCCTGGTTCACAGGTAAACGCTCAACCACTGCGCCACACTGGCCGGGCTGCGCATCACGGTCTTAAATCAAGGTCTCTACAAGGGGGACAGTTGGCTGCAGAGTGTAGCCGCTCAGCCTGGAGGACAATTTTGGCTGCGATATTTCAAGTCCACCAAGGGCAGTTGGCGTCATCTGGTAGAACATGCGCCGTTTCCAGAGATTTAAAATAGTTTTCTAAATGTGTCTTTTCACAGTCTGAATACGCTTTCAGTTTCTTCTGAGTTGAGATGCTAAAAGGGTGGGACGTTTTTTAATTACTTTCATGCGGAGAGGGTTGCGGGGGACAAGAGTCACAGCAGGAGACTGACTAGAAGATCATAACAATAATCTAGGGCCTGGTGGAAAGATGGTGGTGACTTAAATTTATTCTTCTATTTTTAAAAAATATATATATTTTTCTTGATATCAGAGAGGAAGGGAGAGGGAGAGAGATAGAAACATCAATGATAACAGAGAAACATTGATCGGCTGCCTCCTGCATGCTCCACACTGGGGTGGAGCCCACAACCTGGGCATGTGCTCTGACTGGAATTGAACCGTGACCTTCTGGTTCATAGGTCGACGCTCAACCACTGAGCCACTCCGGCTGAGCCATTCATCTATTTTTTTAAGACTCCAGGAAAGTTCTTCCTATTTTTGAAAAGTATTACATGCATAATACCAGCCGAACAGTGTGATGATCCCAGTGTAAAAGGAAGACTCTGCCCCCACTCCTGGTCACTCTGTCTTCCAGTGTCTGGCCCCAGGGACAACTACTGCCATCAGCTGCATCACAACTAAGACATTGCCTGCATACACGCTCACTAACTTCCTACTTTCCACGTTTGGACCTTTCAAGCATGCGGGATGACATATTCAGGCATGTATTTCCTCCACTGACTCATCTGGAGGAAGTCAGGACCTCTGGAAAGGTTTAGTCCAAGACCAGAAACAGAGACTGCCCACAGGCTACTTCCATTTCTCTGTCAGGTCATCCAAAATCCTGAGCTGGCCCGTCCCATGTGGCTCAGTGGTTGAGCGTCAACCTATGAACCAGGAGGTCACAGTTGGATTCCCGGTCAGGGCACATGCCTGGGTTGCAGACTCGATCCTCAGTATGGGGCATGCAGGAGGCAGCCGATCAATGATTCTCTCTTATCACTGATGTTTCTATCTCTCTCTCCTTCTCCCTTCCTCTCTGAAATCAATAAATATATATATGAAAACATTTTTTTCATAAACTTTCCCAAAACCAATAAACTCACCCACCATGCAACAAGCAGAAAAGCCCAATGTACTCCAAGTGAAATATAAGTTAGTTAAAAAACACACGTATTTATGCACACAAACTTATTTTTTTTAAGGTGCAAACTAAAACCAGGAAGTTCATGTAAAGTCGAACCCATCACATAAAACACTTTACACGACACCCATACGCCCACTCTCCACTCAGGAAATGCATTTCCCACTAACTTTTCATAGAGAAATCACATTAAGCTTCTCAGAGGAGCACTCGAGGGGTTGAGATGTGCTTCTGGGCTAAGCTGCCACTTGCTCTTTTCTCGTTATCAGTTTGGAGGGTGAAGTTTCGGTCAGTGGCTCATTCATTCCTGGCGAAGGATTTAAAATGTCATTGAGCCCTGACCGGTTTGGCTCAGCGGATAGAGCGTCAGCCTGCAGACTCAAGGGTCCCGGGTTCGATTCCGGTCAAGGGCATGTACCTTGGTTGCGGACACAGCCCCGGTGGGGAGTGTGCAGGGGGCAGCTGATTGATGTTTCTATCTCATTGATGTTTCTAACTCTCTATCCCTCTCCCTTCCTCTCTTTAAAAAAATCAATAAAATATATTAAAAAAAAAATGTTACTGAAAGGAAAACCGCAGATGCTAATGGTGCGTGTGGTCTGAGCACAGAATATTAAGCCAAACCTCCCATGTTTGAACTACTTAGCACCTGCAGCTGAATCAACTGCTGGGTTGTCTAACTGACCCATCAAAAGAACGCTACCTCTCAACTTAGAAAAATGCACGTTAATATCCACATGTCCATCGTGAAATAACAGGACAATACAGCGTGGCTCAGTGGCTGAGCGTTGACCTATGAACCAGGATGTCGCAGTTCTATTCTTGGTCAGGCCACATGATTCTCTCTCATCCTCGATGCTTCTATCTCTCTCTCCCTTCCTCTCTGAAGTCAATAAAAATATATTGGGGGGAAAAATAGGACACTGCATATTGCTTTCCCCTGATTCCTGACACAGGGCTTTGAAACCCTTATAATTTCCTGGGTGATAGTGTTTTGTTCTAATGAAGTGACTCAGTGGGCTCCTGGGTGGCTCCTGCATGGGGCTGGTCACGGGAAAGACCAAGTCATGGTGACAAGCTTGGGATGTTCAGCCCTGACCCCCACTGTCTTGAGAGGGAAGAAGGGCTAGCAATGGAGTTAATGGTTGACTGTGTCTCTGCGAGGAAAGGTGCACAAAAATCCCAACAGAACGGGGTTCAGAGGGCTTCCAGGTGGGTACACCCAGCAGCCACATACCTGGAGTGTGACCCGTCCCGCCTCCACAGGGACTAACTGCCTTCAGGACCCTCTCAGGCCCTAGGAATCCTTTCATCTGGCTGCCCACGTATCCTTTCCATGTCCTTGGTAAACTGGTAAACATCTGTGTTTCCTGCACTCTGTGAGCTGCTCCACCGAGTAAATGAATCCAAGAGGGAGGAGGTCGTGGGAATGTCCACTATGTAGTCAAATAGGACAGAGGTTGTGGGTAACCAGGGGATCTATTACTTGTGATTGGCTCTGGAGTGGGGGCAGGGTCCTGGGACTGAGATTAAGGGACCTTGGGGTCTGAAATCATCTTATTTAGACAATATCAAATTGAGCTAAATTACAGAACAACCTGCCGGTGGTGCACAGAATTGCTTGCTGTGGGAAAAACTTCACGTATTTGGTTGACTGGAAGTGTCAGAATGGAAGTGTTTTGTGTGAGCAGAAGAGGAGACACACCGCAGGGAAAGCGTTCTCCTTCTTTTACTTTTTCTGATGATGGTGAGGTGATAGCTGCCGCTGACTACGTGTGCCCACGTGCCAAGTACTCTGCATCATCATACTACCCTGTGACACATTTTTAAGATGAAGACAGTGAGGTATGGGGAAACAGTGGAATGCAAGAGGCCCGAAGTCGCAGGTTGGTAGTAGAATCATTTTTCAAACCTTGTCCTGTCTGGCACTAGCATCTGCCCTGTTTCACGTGTTCCCCTTGAAGCCTCTCCTGAGTGTACGCAGGACTATGCGTGGAGACCAGTGGAAAAGCTAGCCTGTTGCTGACCGGGGAAGGACAACAGTGAATAAAACACTAACGAACTCCAGTGGCGGGCCTTCTCCTTGGGTCTTTTCTGTTAGATAATAAAACATATTTATTACTTCCACCAATAACTGTCTATAACCCACATTGATGGATTTAAAAAAATATTTTTCTTACTGATTTCAGACAAACATAAATGATGAGAGAGAATAATCATGGTCTATCGGCAGCCTCCTGCATGCCCCCTACCCAGGGATCGAGCCCACGACCCAGGCATGTGCCCTGACCAGGAATCGAACCCGTGACCTCTTGGTTCATGGTCAGTGCTCAACCACTGAGCCACACCGGCCGGGCCACTGATGGATTTTTAATCCTGAAAGGACCACATTAATTAGCCAAATCTAGCTTCTATTTTCTCCAGCAGCTGTTATCCATCCTTTCAGAGAGTGTTTACTGCTCTGAAGGGTATAATTTCTCGCCTTGAACTCTTGATGAATTTCAACATATTGTAAAATTTATGAACTCTTTTATAAAGTATAACAGTTATTAGGTATCATAGACACAAGAAAAATGAACATTAAAGTGTTCTATGAAGTTTCTTATAAATATGTAAATACTTTAAATAATGAGCAATAAACCTTTCCTTCATATTCCCATTATAATTAACTTTTTAATTTAAGTAGCATCCCAGAAGCTATAAATTTAGGCTCCTGATTCACTCCCAAATCACCTTCTAATTTATATTTGCTCTCATTATCACCCGTCTATGAAAAACTTCAATCCTGCAATACTCTAATCTCGGAAGTTTAAAAATTCATAAGATAAAATTAGAATCTGTGTAGGAGACATGAGGCTTTAGTAAAAGGAATGCTGAACTAGGTCATCGGAACTTGCTTCTAGGCCAAAGTCTGTCTCCTATTCAAGTTATTTCTTTGAAAACAACACCCATGAAACCATGAGGTCCCTACCAGAGTTAAGATTCTAAGTTGTAGATGTCGAAACTCAGCAAACTATTTAAACTCATTAAAAAAATTACAAGTTGTATGTATGCGTGTATATAAATAGCGTTATATATAATATCAGAAATAAGTTGGCCTGGGCTGGGTAGTGCAGTTGGTTAGAGAATCATCTCCATAAGTCAAGGTTGCAGGTTTGATCCCAAGTCAGGGCATATACAGAAAACAATCAATGAATTTATAAATAAGTGGAGCAACAAATCTATCTCTCTCTCTCTCCCCCCCTCAATAAATAAAAATTTTAAAAATATTTAAAAAAAAGAAATACTTTGCTGATACAATGACACTACAGTTAAATGTGAACAATGTGCTCTCAGTTTAAATGGTAAAATGATTTAAAAAACACAAATAATCATTTAGTTCTAAAGTCTTAATGTTTTGAAACTATGACTACTAGGAAGTTCTAATCCAATTCATTATTTTTAAGTATCTAAAATCTTTCACCACACTCCTTAATCTTTATCCCATAGGGCAGGGGTGGGGGACCTTTTTTCTGCCCAGAGCCATTTGGATATTTATAACATCACTAGAGGCCTGGTACATGAAATTTGTGCATGCGAGGGCAGGAGGGGTACCCAGCCTGGCCTGCATCCTCTCGCAACTCGGGATCCCTCTTGCAATCCAGAACCACTGGCTCCTAATGGCTGGCCTGCCTGCCTGATTGCCCCTAACCACCTGTCTGCCTGCCTGATTGCCCCTAACCACTCTGCCTGCCTGATCACCCCTAACTGCTCGCCTGCCTGCCTGACTGCCCTTAACTGCTTCTGCTGTGGCCTCCACCACTGCGGCTTCATCCAGAAGGATGTCCAGAATGACGTCAGGAAGGTCATTTGGCTGCCTGGTGTAATTAACATATTACGTTTATTATTATAGATTCGCGGGCCATATAAAATTATCCACTTAAAAATTAGCCTGCTCTATTTGGTCAAACATTTAATTAAGCCACCCCTAATGCCTTGGCAGGGCCAGATCAAAGGATTTCACAGGCCTTATACAGCCTGGCCCAAGTCCTGACGTTCCCCACCCCTACCACAGGGAAAGAGCAATAGCCTAATCACTCAAGTTTAGAAAAGTAAAAGAGCGATTCTCTTCCTCTCTTGTTTAAATACTCTCAAGCTTGGACACACCATGAAGCCTCTTCTGCATTTTATTATTTTTGGATTTGTGGGGGGGAGGGAAGGTGAGAGGGAGGGGAAGATGGAAGGAAAGGGTATAAAATTATAACCTAAGGCAAAAATAGAAAAGGAGAAAAACCTTACAGGCAGTTAAGGGAACATTGGCATTTTGGCATTCCCATGAAGGAGAAGACGGCATTTAGCAATGGAAACCTGAACTGAAAGGATATACCCAAGAAGTATTCCTGGCCAGTTTGGCTCAGTGGATAGAGCGTTGGCTGGTGGACTGAAGGTTCTTGGATTTGATTCCAGTCAAGGGTTCTAACCCCGGCCCTGGCCAGGGAGGCAACCAATCAGTGTGTGTCTCTCACATCGATGTTTCTCTCTCCATTTCACTCTCTCTA
>PVJC01008698.1:0-15407 GCA_004026665.1 Murina feae | reverse complement strand
TTTGAGCAAGGTCCTACCTGAGTGGAATAAATAATTGCCTGGATTTTACTCTTTTTATTCTTAGAGCACAAAAGAATATGCTACCTGGAGAAGGTCACGGGGAACACAGGGTCATGGTAAAAGGCAAGTACCATGTAAAACCTGAATCTGGGTGATAGTACACTCAACGGTTCTTAGTGTCCACACTTAAATGCCAAAGTTCACTTGGTTCTGGGATTGATTGTTTTCAGCAGAAAGTCACCCTCAGCGGGATCTCTGAACCGTTCTGTGTGGCCGGGACATGTCAGCAACACCGATTATAACAGCATATTACTAAGTCTTAGAGACTCCAGTGTAGGCAGAGCTAGCCTGGTCTCGTGTTCCCTAAACACATGCTATGAGCAGACAGTACATACCTTTGGCACCTGCCTCCCTCTCTTCCTTCTACAAGGACAGACACACATATGGGACTCCTGTCTCCTGGATATCTCCCCAGGGAGGCCATAAGAGAACCTCTCACTCCTCTTCCCGCAAAACTGAATAGAATCAAATCCTCCTGAACTCAGTGGGTAGTAACAGTGCCTTTAAAAAGGTCTATTCCTCAGCCTCCCCTAGAACAAACATTAAGGATTGGTCTCTAGGGGAGTGACGTTTCCTAATTTCAATTCCTGTGAATAAATGTGGCCAGAACACTTAGCCCCTGTGCACCAAGACAAGGAGAGGCAGGTGAGTAGCATCCTAGCGAAGCTTCGTCTACAACTGAAATGCAAGGATCAAGAAAATATCGTGTGCGCTCCAGGTGTGGCCTGCACTCTGACTGGTGATGGGAGAGGTTGTGGGCTTTGCTACTTCAATCCTTAGTTCAATGGTCATAGGGCCATCCAGTGACTGAGCTGGGCCTGGTTTCAGCTCAGGCTTCCAGAAATGTTGTCTAGTGCTCCTTATCCACCAAACTGATCGCTGATCTTTTTTAAAAAAATATATATTTTTATTGATTTCAGAGAGGAAAGGAGAGGGGGAGAGAGAGATAGAAACATCAATGATGAGAGAGAACCATTGATTGGCTGCCTCCTGTACACCCCCTATTGGGGATGGTGCCCGCAACCCAGTCATGTGCCCTTGACTGGAATTGAACCCGGGATTCTTCAGTTCACAGGCCAATACTCTATCCACTGAGCCAAACTGGCTAGGGTGAAATGATAAAGTTCTACCGAACATTGAGACTCAGGTCCTCAACTCCAGCTGTACTGACAATTTATTGCATGCATCATGTAACTTTTTGATTCTTCATGCTGGTTGCATGTTGAAGGACTCTGGCATAAAGACTAGGCTTAAGAATCAGAGGGGCAAGCTTTTTAAAAAATATATATTTTATTGCTTTTTTACAGAGAGGAAGGGAGAGCGATAGAGAGTTAGAAACATCGATGAGAGAGAAACATCGATCAGCTGCCTCCTGCACACCCTCTACTGGGGATGTGCCCGCAACCAAGGTACATGCCCTTGACCGGAATCGAACCTGGGATCTTTCCGTCCGCAGGCCGACGCTCTATCCACTGAGCCAAACCGGTCAGGGCAGAGGGGCAAGCTTTAAGATTCCACTTACTCTGGAAAAATTACTCAGACAAGTGAGCATCAGTCCTTTGCATAAACAGAAATTCAACACATGCCCAATAGGGTTGAAGTGAGAAGGACAACCAATGACCATGAGCTTGGGTTTTTAAGCTTGAGTGTTGGGCTTAACCCCCTGTTTCAGTCCCTTTCCATCAGGGTTTTCTTGGTAAATTATTTACCTCCTCTGCCCATTTCCTTGTGTGTCAGTTTTCATACTATTGATGTAAGAAGTAAATGACATAATGGGTATAAAGTGCTTAGCACAAGTACCAGTTATCATTATTATTTCCTCATTAAATGATTTACTGTATCTTAAGCAGTTAGCATTAAAATCAGTGCCTATTTGGGGGGCAGCAAGTTCCAAACTTGCTATTTTGTTTTCACTATAGTTTATAACAGAGACGCTCAACAGCTGAGTGGCTGCCTCAGGAACCAGAATGTTCTAACCCCGGAGAAGACAGACATTCCTGGCTTTTCATCAAGACTGGGGACAAGGTCTCCTGTACTGGGCAGACCTTGGATGAGGTGACTTTTTAGTTTCTTCTCAAATTTAGCATTTTTCATTCTATGACATAGTATACCGCTGCTCAGAATGCTACTGTTATTAACATTTAGGTAACATACAGACTTTATTTTTATAAAGAACCTATAACTGGGAAACATTCAAGAATATGTCCAATCTTTCCCTCTAGAAAAATAAGTTCATCTGCTTCTCTTATTGTAGCAATCATAAAGGGAGCCTCAACTGAAGCCAGCTATCTCATCTCAGAATGAACTCTGATTTTCTTTTAAAACTTGTATGTCCTTATAATGGAGTCAAGACAGTCTCTTCAGTAAATGGTGTTGGGAAAATTGGACAGATACATGCAAAAAAAAAAAGAAACTAGACCACCAACTTACACCATACAGAAAAATAAACTCCAAATGGATAAAGTACTTAAATGTAAGACGGGAAACCATAAAAATACTAGAGAAATTTGAAGGCAACAAAACCTCAGACATATGCCGAAGCAATTTCTTCACCAATACAGCTCCTAGGGCATTGGAAACAAGAGAAAATAAACAAATGGGACTACATCAAAATAAAAGGCTTCTGCAAAAGAAACCATCAACAAAACAACAAGAAAGCCCACCGCATGGAAGAACATATTTGCCAAAGTTATCATCGATAGAGGTTTAATCTCCAACATTTATGGGGAACTCATACAACTTAACAAAAGGAAGATAAACAATCCAATCAAAAAATGGGCAAAGGACCTAAATAGACACTTTTCAAAAGAGGACATTCAGAAAGCCAAGAGACATATGAAAACATGCTCGAAATCACTAATCATCCAAGAGATGCAAATCAAAACAACAATGAGGTACCATCTCACACCTGTAAGAATGGCTATCATCACCAAATCAACAAACGACAAGTGCTGGAGAGGATGTGGAGAAAAAAGAACACTCGTGCACTGCTGGTGGGAACGCAGACTGGTACAACCACTATGGAAGATAGTATGGTGTTTCCTCAAAAATTTAAAAATGGAACTGCCATTTGACCCTGTGATCCCACTTCTAGGGATATATCCCAAGAAACCAGAAACACCAATCAGAAAGGATATATGCATCCCTATGTTCATAGCAGCACAATTTACCATAGCTAAGATTTGGAAACAGCCTAAGTGCTCATGAATAGATGAATGGATTAGAAAACTGTGGTACATCTACACAATGGAATACTATGCTGCTGTAAAAAAGAAGAAATTCTTACCATTTGCAACAGCATGGATGGAAATGGAGAGCATTATGTTAAGTGAAATAAGCAAATCAATGAAAGAAAAATACCACATGACATCACTCATTTATGGATAATAAAGACCATTATAAACTGATAAACAAAAATAGATACAGAAGCAGAGCAGCATCAAACAGACTGTCAAACTACAGCAGGAAGACTGGGGAGGGTTGTCAGGAGAGGGGGAAGAGATGGACTTTTATGCATGCATATAAGCATAACCAATGGACACAAAACACTGGGGTAGGGGAGGCCGGGGGAAGGTCAAGGGGAGGGGAAAAAAAAAAAGGAGACATATATACCCCTTTTTGTAATATTTTAAGCATTAAAAAAATCCCAAAACTTGTATGTCTTGTTCATTTATCAATCTCATGAAACAAAACCACATCCTCTGTTAGTTGTGCTTCTGGTGATATTATGAACTAGGTCAGAGGTAGTTAAAAAAAATAAGGGGGGGGGGTCCATAGCTAAGAATCTCATTTCAAAAAATAACTTGGCCATGTTCCCTGTTCAAAATAAACTCCTTTCGCTATTCTGGGGCAATCATGAGATGTTTCTGAGAAAAGTGCCATTACGAATACCAGCCAAAGAAATTCACCACGGAGAGGAATGAGGGCTGAGAGTCTGACCACGTGCTATGATGCCATCCCTTATGATGGAGGACTGATGACAAATCACTTTCCTCTCGTGTCTCTGAATAAGGATCGTTAGTGGGGATGAGGTCCCGGTTACCTGGTCAAGAAAATATTAAAAAGCTTGCTTCTGCCTGGCCAGCATGGCTCAGTGGTTGAGTGCTGACCTATGAATCAGGAGGTCACGGTTCGATTCCCATTCAGGGCACATGCCCCGATTTTGGGCTCATCCTCTGTGGGACGTACAGGAGGCAGCCGATCAATGATTCTCTCTTGTCATTGATGTTTCTATCTCTCTCTCCCTCTCCCTTCCTCTCTGAAATCAATAAAAATATGTTTGTTTTTTTTTAATAAAAAGCTTGCTTCTACTAGAGCTTTTTTGGTTTTGTTAATCCTCACCCGAGGATATTTTTCCATTGATTTTTAGGGAGAGTGGAAGAGAGAGGGAAAGACAGAGAGAAACATCAAAGTGAGAAAAACACATTGAATGTTGCCTCCTGCACGAGCCCTGACCAGGGCCCGGGCTGGAGAGGATCCTGGAACCCAGGTACGTGCTCTTAACTGGAATCGAACCTGGGACCCTTTGGTCTGCAGGCTGATGCTCTATCCACTGAGTCAAACCGGCTAGGGCTTTACCAGTGCTTTTTACCTTCAGCTTGAAAGAGAGAGGCTTTGGAACGGGTTGCCAGAAACTTCTCGAAAAGTGATTTGCCTACAAAGGAAAGCAACAAAGGGACTCTAACGGTGACATTAAGCAGGACGACAGGATGTGTCCTGGGCTATAAAAGAAGATGTGAGGAGAGAAAGGGTGGCGACCAGACACACTGGGCTTCCGCACACTCCGTTCCCCAGAGCAAGCGAGGTCCAGGGAGGCGGTCCCCGGGGAACGTGGTCTTTGATGCGGGACCTGGAGGACACATGATCCCTTGGAGAAGAAGCAGTTGGCTTTGTTCAGACTCCTCTGTGGTGCTGCCCGTGGGCTCTGCCAGGACTGGACACTCTCGGGCTGGTTCCCACAGGCATGTGCTCAGGGGCAGAAGGAAGGGAGCTCCCGCCAGAGGGCCCTTATGTTTCATTGTCCTTCTGTCCTTTCACTTTCCCTGGAACTACTTTTGTGCACTGGGACTGGGAGATACCTGGCAGAGGGAAGTGAGAAGTGGTAAAGAAAAAGGAGTTTATTGTTTTGTTTTTTAAAATATATTTGTATTGATTTCAGAGAGGAAGGAAAGGGAGAGAGAGATAGAAACATCCATGATGAGAGAGAATCATTGATCGGCTGCCTCCTGCACGCCCCCTACTAGGGATGGAGCCTGCAACCCGGGCATGTGCCCTTGACCGGAATTGAACCTGGGATCCTTCAGTCTACAGGCTGATACTCTACTCACTGAGCCAAATCAGCCAGAGCTAATTAAAAAAAAAAAAATGCATCAACTGAGCAGCATAACAAGAAGCAAAGCTCTAATGTCTAACTGGTGAACAATTTTTCGAGCACATTTAAAATATATACACATCCCTAGGCCTACCGATGAAAACAGAAGCACTGTGGCTAATTGATGCGAAGAGAGTGCTGAGGCAGCTGGACCCAGGGGGTGGCAACTTCAGGAATGAGGGTGCTGACAAGCACATTCCACTTCCAGGAACCCTTCATACTAACGTCTGAATAGTCAGCGTTCAATCTGAGAATATGACAAGGATGCCATGGACAGACCAAAGCTTGGTCTCGAATGGCTCTGGCTCTGAACCTGAAGTCTGTGAACCAGCCCTCAATGAGGCTGGGATGGGAAGACCGAAAGAGCCCTCTGGAACCTAAGTCCCACCGGTTCAGCAACCAATCTCAATCTCTCCCCCTCAACACCCCCTCCCAACGAACAATGCCCATTACGCTTGACATATTTAGTAGGTACTCAGTAAATACTTGCTGGATAAATACATATTATTGCCATTATTTTTTTATCCTCACCAGAGGATATGTTTATTGATTTTAGAGAGATAGGAAGGGAGGGAAGGAGGAAGAGGGAGAGAGCCACCCGACCAGGGTGCCATTATTGTTATTTTGATTAAAAGTCTCTTATTATTCTGAATAACAGAAAGCTAAAAAAGAAATGCTTTATTCTTTAAAAAAAGAAAAAGAAAAAGATAAGAGCCCTGACTAGTTTGGCTCAGTGGATAAAGCGTCGGCCTAAGGACTCAGGGGTCCCAGGTTCGATTCCGGTCAAGGGCATGTACCTTGGTTGCAGGCACATCCCCAGTGGGGAGTGTGCGGGAGGCAGCTGATAGATGTTTCTCTCTCATCGATGTTTCTAGTTCTCTGTCCCTCTCTCTTTCTCTCTTTGAAAAATCAATGAAATATATATATATATATATATATTTTAAAAAAGATAAGAAAAAAAACGCTAGTTGGCTGTCGATGACATTAGTATTATCACAAAAGAATATTTTGTTTTGTTTTACTTCATGAAATACAAATGCAAAGACCACATATGTGGTTTGCAAAGCTGAGGCTGGTTGATTAAAAAAAAAAAAAATATCCCATTGGTTTTCTACAGAGAGGAAGGGAGAAGGATAGAGTTAGAAACATCGACCAGCTGCCTCCCACACACTCCCCACTGGGGATGTGCAAGCAACCAAGGTACATGCCCTTCACTGGAATCGAACCTGGGACCTCTCAGTCCGCAGGCCAACGCTCTATCCACTGAGCCAAACTGGTCGATTTATGGCCTCAGTTATCTTCATCACCATCCCTTTAGTTTAGTGTTCCTTTGTAGTTTTGTTTTTTGTTAATTCTCACCTGAGGCTATTTTTCCATTGATTTTGAGAGGGAGTGGAAGGGTGGGGAGAAACAGAGAGAGAGAGAGAGAAGAGACACATCAATCAATTGCCTCCTGCACCAGGCCTGGGGATCCAGCCTGCCACCGAGGTCTGAGGTATCTGCCCTTGACTAGAATCGAACCCAGGACCCTTCAGTCCACAGGCCAATGCTATCCACTGAACCAAACTGGCTAGGACTCTTATCATTTCAAAGGTGGCACCTGACAGCTATTTTGCTCAATTTACCCATAGGAAGCTGATAGCCACGGCTAACGGCAGGTCTTCAATACAGAAACCCATGCCTGCACTTGACATATGAGTGCAGGAGGGCAGCCACGGGGTTCACACGCCTTCCTGATGCTCAGCCAGAATGATCTGGGCCAGGAAGGGCACTCAGATTGCTCCAGCGCCTTTGCTGCCAGGACCTGCAGCCCTTCCCCAATTCCTCAGGTGTGGGTGCTGCTGGGCCTGTCAGGATCCTGCACGGGAGCCTGTCAACTCTCAAACCCTTACTCAACAGGAGAGCGTATTAAGCTGGTGTTTCTGCTCACAGTGGAACAGTGGGAAAGGCAATTTAAATGTTGATGAGGTTTCCGCTCTTCCAGCACTTCTATACTTCAACAGGCTCCGCACACGGGGTCAGGCCTCCCAGCTGGTCAGAAGCGGATTATGGCAGGGATGGGGAAGCAGGAGAGCCCCAGGGGACACGAAATAAAGCAGCAAAGCTGACAAATGCAGGGTGTGCGAGGCAGAGGCTGCGAAATCATTATGTTTCCAACAAAGAGAGGAAGTACAGCCCTGCAGAGTCGGGTCCTGGCACTTTAGCATTAAAATCTTTATCTTCACCAGAGGCACGAAGTGAAAAATGAAAATGTGACCCGGACAGAAAGGAACATGATCAATTTCAGTCTCCTTCCTCCCACTCTCACCAAAGCGATCCACGGAGGATGCATTTGCAGCGGCAGCCTCGCCAAGACCATTAGGCAAATGAGAGCCAACCAAGATTCGGGGATAAATCCAAATAATGCGGGGTCAGGTGAGAAAAGGCAACATGCTGGCATTACAATGATCAAAGGCATTTCCATTAAAAAGCTCATTTGCATGCGAAGCAAAAGTGACTCAAATTACTCTTTGCTAAAAACAAAGAAAGTGAATTCGTGGAGTACATACTTAGGGGCCATGAATCATTTATAGAGCATAAAGCTAGAAAACAACAGGCAGGGTCTAGGAAGTCCTCCTAAATCCTCCTGAAACAAGAAAACAGCCAGGCCGGTGTGGCTCGGTGGGTGAGCACCATCGACCTATGAACCAGGAGGTCACGGTTCAATTCCAGGTCAGGGCACATGCCATGTTTGCAGGACCCAACCCCAGCTGGGGGCGTGCAGAAGGCAGCCGATGGATGGTTCTCTCTCATCATTAATGTTTCTATCTCTCCTCCCCTCCTCTCTGAAATCAATACAAATACCCGGGAAGCAGGGATCCAAGTCAGGGCCTGTGGGCAAACTCCATACAGGAGGACGGTTCAGTTGGCATGGAATTAAAAAAAAAAAATACACTCGAATCCTCTCCTGTTGACAAGCACAGCCTCGGTTCTCCACAGAGCCCACCCTTGCTTGTACATGCTTGAACATGTCTTACACCAGACCCAAGGGAGTAACCAGAGTTATAGGGACCAACTGGCAGAATTCACATACACACACCTACCCTTTGGGGAGCTGCGCCCCTGACCTGCCAATCCTGCAGCTCTCAGAACTTTTTGAGAACTCTTGAAATTACCTTGAGAGGCAAATATAAGCCAGAGATCTTATTATGTTATAGTCACATCATATTTCTGATCAGAAATCAAATTACCCATATTGTTTATGACCTGTTTTTTTTTTTTTTTTATATATGTTTTATTGATTTCAGAGAGGAAGGGAGGAGAGAGATGGAAACATCAATGATGAGAGAGAATCATCAATTGGCTGCCACCTCCATGCCCCCTCCTGGGGATGGAGCCCACAAACTGGACATGTGCCCTTAACCAGAATCGAACCTGGGACCTTTCAGTCCGCAGGCTGATGCTCTATCCACTGAGCCAAACTGGCCAGGGCCATGACCTGGTTTTTTCAAGTGTTTGTAGGAAAGGAGTTCTACTGGTTTCTGAAAGACAAAACTATCTGCCAAGTACTTGCAAACTGAAGACAGGAGTGTGGTAGCTCAAAATTGTTCTTCCCTGGGTGGAACGATGGGGGTGATGCTGGAATCCTAGGGTGAGGACCGGATCCCAGCTTGGCAGCCACCCCACTTGGTTTGGGTGAGAATAAGTTACTTACCGTCTCTCAGCCTAACCAAGGCGTGAAAAGATGTTTATTTACAGTTCTTGACATACACCGATGTTAGACTAATGTTGATCCTTCCCCCATCCCTTCTCTGGCTTGAAAAGTGCAGCCCATTCTTTATTTGAAATTTTGTATATCTTTTTTAAAAAACAGCATTTACTTATATTTTCTTTTGGTTGTTAGATATCTCTTTCCATCTTTTATACAAGTTCAAAAAAATTGACTGCACATAGCTCATTTAATTTACATGTGTATGTATGTTTATTGATTTCAGAGAGGAAGGGAGAGAGAGAGAGAGAGAGAGAGAGAGAATCATTGATCAGTTGCCTCTTGCATGCCCTGCAGTGGGCATCGAGCCCTCAACCCAGGAATGTGCCCTAACTGGGAATCGAACTGTGACCTCCTGGTTCATGGGTTGCCACTCAACCACTGAGTCAAACCAGCAGGCTAGCTCCTCTGATCTAGAAGTGTTTTTGTGTGAGTATATCAACAATCTTTGACAGTGAGTTACACTTCTTCAGTGTCTATTGTTTTAAACTTGAAACATAGTGAGCTGTAATTCTCTGTATCAGCACTTGAACAGCAATGTTCTAATGATCTCTCAGTATTTGTTAATAGTTTTAAATGGAGTTAACAGAATAATAAAACAAGATAGGGCATCTCAGATATGCTGACTCCCTGAAAGTGTTCCTCCAATGTGCACATTTCAAATTTAATAGGAGGCAAAGGACCATCCGTCTGAAAAATACGAGGTAATGAGTTCTAGCATGCAGTATAATTGGCATAAGCCGGTACACAGACATCAGCATATTTGGAATTTTAAGTTTCCTTAATGTGAGTTTTTTTATCCCCAAATGTCCATACTCTAGACAAGCGTGCTTTCCCTCACATTAAAAGCTCAATCAAGGACTAAAGATGTAACTGAGTAGTTGGTCATTAATAACTAACTAAATAAGAAACCATTAAGGGTGTTGTTGTTGTTTTGTAGTAAAAGCCATCATTTTGAGCCCTAGCCAGTTTGTCTCAGTGGATAGAGCATCATTCAGCCTGTGGACTGAAGGGTCCCCAGATAGATTCTGGTCAAGGGCACATGCCTGGGTTGTGGGCTATCATGATCCCCAGTAGGGGGCGAGCAGGAGGCAGCCAATCAATGATCATTGGGGAGTCTTTTGAAGCCTTTACACCCCATGCCAGGATCTTGGGGGGCAGAGAGTTTGAATAACTCCTCTAGGTGATTCCATTGTGCCCTCAAACACATTACATACTTGACATGTTATCTCAACTCATCTGGATCACACCAGTATGAGGTGGGTACTTTCCAACCATTTATAGAAGGAACAACCTCAGCCTCAGAGATGCTAAGAAATCATGTTCACACGAGAGCCGATGAAGGACTGAGCCGAGACGCAGGTTCATCTGATTCCAAAATCTGCGCTGGTCTGAGTTCCTGCCCCTGACTTTCCATCCCTTTACCCACTGGTTCCCACACTGTAAGCTGAGGAGTTGTAAGGATTTTGTGGGGTTTTTAAAGTATAGGTTTCGATGCCGAACCCACAGAAATTCTGATTCTATAGGATTAGCTGTAAACCCAGGCATGTGCACTTTAACAGGCACCCAGGGATTCTAGAGCCGGCATCTTCACCAGACAGATGAACATTCTCCCCTGAGAGGCAAACAGGAGCATGTCAATTTTCCTGCCAACCCAAGTTTCCTTCCCAGCAAAGTCCAAATTCCTAAGCTCGGTGCACGTGACCCCCACCCGCCCCCCCGAGTGGCGGTCTTATATGCCTTGCCTCCTGCCTCTGCCTCGCTTGCCTTCCTCACCCCGTTCACAAGGAACCGCATGCTCGCTCTTCAGGGACAAAGCTTGTTCAGTTTTTATTTTTAAATAAACGCATTTTTATTGATTTCAGAGAGGAAGGGAGAGGGAACGAGAGAGAAACATCAGTGATGAGAAAGAATCATGGGTTGGCTGTCTCCTGCACGCCCCCTACTGGGGATGGAGCCTGCAACCTGGGCCTGTGCCCTGAGCCGGAATTGAACCGTGACCTCCTGGTTCATAGGTTGATGCTCAACCACTGAGCCACACCGGCCGGGAGAAGCCTTGCATTTCTTCATTTCCTCCACTATCCGCACTGGGGCACTGATACACACCGGCCTGTGTGTGACTATTCCTGAGCATAACCCCCACCCAACAAGCTGATAGTCTAGCAGAGCAGACAGAAAAGAGCGCAGTGACACTGGGTGCCTCAAATGCCCGCCCTACCAGCCTACCCCCTGGGCTCTCCCTGACATCGTGGGCCTTGGCAATCATGGGTACAGAGGACAAATGCCACTGCTCCCTTCTTCCCCAAATTTGTAATAAGTTCAATGAGGAAAAAAAAAAGTAATAGAGAACACATCTGAGAAGTCTCATCCTATCTCACCTGCCATAAAACTGCCCCTCCCACCCCCCAAAAAAATCTGCCCTCTGTAGGGGATCTTTTAATAACCTGTGACTCCCAAGGGAGAATAAAATTTGAGACCGCCAAGACCATAAGCATTTATGCCTAAGCCTGAACACGGACACAGCAGACAGGCAGCCACACAGCCACCTTCAACAGCGCAGGCTGACTGGATTCACACATAAATCGAGAGTGGCGTCGATTCTTAGAGCTGCCCCTCGACTGAACTCACATCAATTCACATCAATTCTCTCTCTGAACCAAGACCAAACTCAAAACGCAGCCGTCTAAGCATATTTAGAGACACACATGACATCTGGGGCTAATACTTTCGGAAATTCAGGAAGTCCCTCTCTTACCTGTGGCTCCTAACCTTATTTTTTTTTTTTAAATAATAATACAAAAGGAAAGATGATGAAATCCACAAAAGCTTTTGTATAAAGTAGCTCAGCTCCACGTTATGGACCGAGTTAAGCTTACAAGTGTTTCGAGTTCCCATGCATCATGGGAATGTTCAGAGTCCAAGATGCTCATTTTGCAAAACTGGCCTCTTTGAGGAGATGGGTTAAATTCCTGGGAAAACGAACACTTGGTGTTCACAGCAGATAATGCGTCGTCCTCATTTATTCACTTTTTTGTTAATCCTCACCTGAGTACCGTTATTTTCCAGCGTATAAGACGACTTTTTAACCCAGAAAAATCTCAAAAGTTGGGGGTCGTCTTATACGCCGGGTGTCGTCTTATAGGGCGGGTGCTGAAACTTCTGAGCCAGACTGGAAAATCTGCGGTCGCCACATACGGTGGGGGGGAGCTCAAAAACAGCCGCACTCCATTCATTTCAATGGAGCCGGACGGAGACCGCAAGTGTCTCTGGTCGGCTCCTTTCTGTGCTGCATACGGTCTCCGTGCGGACTTTTTAACCCAGGAAAATCTTCTCAGAAGTTGGGGGTCGTCTTATACGCCCAGTTGTCTTATATGCCAGAAAATATGGTATATTTCTTTCCCCCTTGATTTTAAGAGATAGGGGAAGGACGTGGGAGAGACACAGAGAGAGAAACATCGATGTGAGACACATCTATTGGTTGCCTCCCGTATGCACCCCAACCAGAGATGTAGCCTGCAACCGAGGTACACGCCCTTGACCAGAATCGAACCTGAGACCTGTCAGTCCGCGGGCTGATGCTCTATCCACTGAGCCACACCTGCTGGGGCAATACAAGTTCCAGCGCCCAGATGCTTGTCTTTCTACAGCTCATGACTGGGCACAAGATAGTCTATGGTCATCAATCTCCATGGACCATTTGCAGCCCATTCCACTGGGATGCACTGATAGCTGAAGCCCAGTGACAGGCGAGTCTCCTGGTGCTGGATGAAACAGAGCAATGTACAGAGGCAGAGACCGATGGCAATACAGCTGAGCCCGGAGGACACAGTGATGCTGGCTTACCCACTCCATGGAGAGGCGCAGGGGTGGACAGTGTGTGAATATCATGCACTGCCCCCTCCCCCCCCCACAATGGGCAGCCCCTCAAGCAGCCCTGACTTGAGCCAAAAATAAGAAAAAGGTCAGCCACACCCAGATTGGAACCCAGCTTGACCCCTTAATAGGTGTGTAGGTTATTTAATAATTCTGAATCTAGGTCTGGCTGGTGTGGCTCAACGGTTGAACATTAGTTGAGCATATGCCCTGACTGGTTCAGTTCCCGGTTAGGGCATATGTCCGGGTTGTGCGTTCAATCCCCGGTGTGGGGCATGCAGGAGGCAGCCGATCAATGATGCTCTTTCATCCTTGATGTTTCTATCTCTCTATCACTGTTCCTTCCTCTCTGAAATCCATAAAAACATATTTAAAAAATAATTCTGAATTTGTCATTTCATCTGGAAAATAAAAGTAATATCTGCTTTATTGTATCTAGTGACCAAAATAAACTGATAAACAAAATAGGAACAGAGGCATGGATACATGGACAGATTGACAGTTGTCAGGGAAAGGAGGGGAGAGGTTGACTAGGGTTTAGCCAAAGAACATATATATATAACCCATGGACGACAGCAGTGTGCTGATGGCCAGAGAGAAGGGCGGGAGTAGGGGGAGGGAGGGACCCGGTGGAGGAGGGCAAACAGGAAGAAAAGGGGGACATCTCTAATAGTGTCAACAATAAAATTTAAAAAAATTATAAAAATCAATTAAAAAAAGAACCAGTGAGAAAACATTAGGCACCTTCTATGGTAGCTGGCATATTGTAGGCATATGAGAAGTGATAGACGTAATAATAAAACGAAATCATGGACAAACATGGTCATTTGTGATGGGTCACAACCAACCCCCACCTGGCAGTCTAGTTCCAAGTCCCTTCACTAGACCTGGATGCCGGGATAATGTGATAATCAAATGAGAACAGAATAGCTGGCTGACGCTCCCCTCAGCTATTAGTACATAGCATCACAGAGACAAGTAGGCATCCGCTTCAGAGCTGAGGAAGCAAAGAGCCCAGTATTTCCAGAAGCGCGCTCAGAATGAAGGACTTCATTTACAACATGGGACAAGCTCGGCTCCTCCCAGGCAGAGGGTGTCACCGTTATTGATGCAAAGAGATTACAGTGGGCGTTCACCTTACAGATGCACGGATAATCAATGCTCCATCCTCTCTAAAAGCAGAACACAGTACTAATTACCCGTGAAGAGCTCCTACAACGCTATTTCTAATTCAGTGGAAAAGAGAGGTTCAAAAATCTCACGATGCCTCTCTGAGAAGACAGGCTGGCTCTGCAGGACGTCACGGATGGTGTTACTGTTAGGATAACGATTATTGTATTGATCGCAGATACTTTATGGTACTTTCCTGATCCTCTACCAAGCCACGCTTTTCCTAACCGTGTTCATACAAAGGAAATGAACAGGCAAGTCACAGATGGAACAGCAGACAAAGCTCATAAACATGGAAAAGGGTTTCAATCTTACTCATAACTGAAAAACAAAACAACCAAACAATAAAACACCACTTTTTTCATCATCAGATTGGCAAAGATTAAGGATTTGACAAGAGGCTACCATGTTGGCAAGAGTGGAGAAAAGAAGTGATGTGACATCTTTTTAAAAAAATATTTTTACTGATTTCAGAGAGGAAGGGGAGACAGAGATAGAAACATCTATGATGAGAGAGAATCATTGATTGGCTGCCTCCTGCACGCCCCACACTGGGGATCAAGCCCACAACCCGGGCATGTGCCCTGACTGGGAATCGAACCATGATCTGCTGGTTCATGGGTCAACACTCAACTACTAATCCTTGCTGGTGGGCCACCTGGCTTTCTTTCTCCTCTTCATTCTCTTGGTCAAAGTCCCACTTGCCTCAGGCTAAGAGGCAGCTCTCTGTCACTATGGGAGGTCCTTCAGGCTAAGGTGGCTGAAACAGGCTCTCAAGGGGAAGGCCAGCTGTGCTATCTGCCCTCAGCACTATTTGTGACCATCACAATGGCTGTGCCCTTACGGGTTCTGTGAACTCTGAAAAATATATACCACACTCCAATAAAGTTTTTTTAGGGAACAAACCTGGAGACAGGAAATGTCAACATGGTTAATCATATACGTTTCATTAAAATTAATAGTTTGAGATAATTAGCTTCTGCGGCTTCCTCAAGTGGTAATTACGGACCATTAGGAAGTGTCACCATGGCTCACATTTCCGCCCTTTGAACATTAAACGCTAACGATAAAAGACTGTCTTTAAAAGAATCTTTGAGCCTTAGCCGGTTTGGCTCAGTGGATAGAGTGTTGGCCTGCGGACTCAGGACTCACAGGTTCGATTCTGGTCAAGGGCATGTTCCTCTG
>PVJC01008697.1:10143-47925 GCA_004026665.1 Murina feae | reverse complement strand
TCCCCAATTGATGTTTGTTTTTATTAAAAATGTCTGCAAGGATAACTGTCCTGAGTTTCTTATCCAGGAAAATCACATTAACTAGCTTTGCCACAGAGTCAATAGGAGTTACAAAAATATACGTCTGCGGATTAAAAATGACACAAAGCAAATTTGTCAACTAAAACAGATAGGCTTGGCAATGGAAGCATACATCCGACGATGTTCAAGTCCTAGATGCTGTTCTTATTGTTTGGGAAAAAAATTATAAATTGCTTTTTCAAGTATGTTTGGAGCCTGCTGAGAACATTCTGAATAAAAAATGAAGGGTAACCCCGAAACTGCCCTCCCTGTTTTCCAAGGGGAGAGAAAAAGAGAGAAAGTGATTGGGGGGTGGGGAGGGGAAGAGACCTGTGTGCTTCATCCAGGGGAAGTAATTGAAAATGCTAATTCCGTGCCCACAGTCTACAACTTTGAAGGACAGGTCCTTGTCATTGGACTCCTCAAGAAACAGCCGAGCAGAAATAAAAATAGATCATTGACCAAAAATATCACTTTCCAACTGAGAAGGTTTAAAGTGCTGCTGCCCATTTCTCTGTTTAAAAAGTTAGAAACCAGCCTTTTTTTCTTTATTCTGAGAACATTGGAGATGGATGTGTATGTGATTGAGGAACAGAAATATTGTGGGTCTCAGTTTAAGAAATGTTGAGACATTTTTATTGTAATTCCACCCCCTCCTTGGCAAATGAATTGTCTGCAAGGGTCAAGCTCAGGTCAAGTCAGGAATTTCAAAGGTTTAAGTCTATTAGTTTTTGGAAAGACAAACATAGTTGGAAGTAATCGCCTTTTTTTTCTTTAAATAAACGGAAGTTTATTGGTAATAATAATAATTATGTTAATAATCCCTTTCTACATTAATTGTAAGACCAAGAGTTAAACTGGAATTTGTGACTGATTTGTAGTGTTTATAACCGGTGGGGTGGGGACAATTATGGCAACATAGTTTTGGAATCTGCCCTGATCATATAGTATATTAAAAACTAGGTATATACTGCCAGACTGGTATGGCTCAGTGGTTGAGCACTGACCTATGAACCAGGAGGTCATAGTTTGATTCCTGTCTAGGGCACATGCCTTGGTTGTGGGCACGATCCCCAGTGGGGGGGGTGCAGGAGGCAGCCAATCAATGATTCTCTCTCATCATTGATGTTTCTATCTTTTTATCTCCCTTCCTCTCTGAAATCAATAAAAACCTATATTTAAAAAAAAAAAAAACTAGGCATATGCTTACTGGTTCATGAGAATCAAATATTTCGCTAAAATGCAGGGCTAGATTTGGAATCCCTCCCTTCCTTCGTCCCTTTCTTCTTTCTTCTATTCTTTAGTATATAATTATTGATCCAGCACTGTCTGGACACAGCAGTAAATAAAAAAGACTTTATATTCTAGTAAGAAAGTATGCAAATAAAACATAACAATAGACAGTATGTCACATGATGGCAGAAAACAGAATGAGGGAAGGAAGGTTGGTCATTTTGAATAGGGAGGTCAGGGAAGACTCTTGTGAGATTACATTTGCAAAAAGACCAGAAGAAGTTGAGGGAGTGATCATGTGGACGACTGGGAAGGGGGGCTCCTGGTCACAAGGCCAGCAGATACAAAGGGAGGTGTATGGAAGGAAAGCAAAGCCAACAATGGGTGCAAGTGAAGTATCTACAAAGGAGAAAACAGTGAGAGGCCATGTCAGGGAAAAAGGGGGACAGGCTACATCTGTAGGGTCATTGATGTCACTATCGTGGTCATCACCTATACAGTGAAGGAGATGAAGCTACCTGCAGGGTTTCGGGAAGAGGAGTGACATGATATAACTTACATTTGTACAGGATGTTCCAGCCGCTGTTTAGAGAGTAGACTGAGGCGAGGCAAGGGCGGAAGCCAAGACACCCACTAGGAGGCAACAGCTCTAATCCAGGAAGAGGTGACGGCGGCTTGGACCCCAGAGGTACGCCTTGGGGTGGGGAGACATGGAGGGGTCCATGGATATACTGTGAGGATAGTGCCAACAGGATTTGTTGGTAATTTTGATGTGGGGTAAGAGAGGAAGAAAATATATGAGCCACAGACTCTCATTCTACAACCTTAAAAAGCTTAGCTTCTCACTCGAATATCAACTATAACAGTAAAAATGTACAGGTGCACTGTACTGTACTTCAAAAATGGAGAAGCTTTTATTTACCTCATTTTAGATGAACTTCTGCAGTCTGGTGATAGTAAATATGCTGACCAAGTTTAGGTAGTCAATCAGTGGCAGACCAACACTCAGATTTCCTGCAGAATTGGTATTATAAAGACATCTTATTTATTTAGTGCTGGGACCCATAACCTATGGGGTTTGGGCTTTTGAATCATCTACAAAGTCTTTTGAGAAACTGAGTCAAGGCCAGACATCTCAAATACTTTCATTGGGAGTTATTATAGTATGTGACCATGTGACCAGGTATGATGGTAGAGATGCTGACCTATAGTGATGTGCATTTGACCATGAACTTGGTGTTCCTTTTTCCCGGTAACTAGCAATTAATTTACCCAGCTTTCACCACCATGCACTTATCCGGTGACTCTTGTGTGACTCATTGGCAATTGTGTGTGGCGTAGGGATGCCTTCTGAATTACAGAAATAGAGCACGCCTAATTAGCCTAACCAACAATTACAAATATGACTTCAACCCGCATAGTTAGGATGCCAACCAGCTGGCTCACCTATATGGTCTCCTTCTTTTCATAGACATGGGCAACATCTGGCATTGTTTTAGAAAGCCAACTGGCCGCACCAGGTTTTAGTATGATGGATGGATTCAAAGTGAAGAGTAAGTTCAACTAGCAATTAATGGAAAATAATATAAATAGGAAAAAAAATGCCCTACCCATTTAGTCCATCGGAGGCAATACCATCTAAACACCTTAACCTCAAAATCGTTAGTCTTGAATATTTCAATCAATATGGATTCTCTCAAAAATCAATTTGCTGCTACAAATATGATTGTTTAATAATTCACAAGTTCTGGGCCTTCAGGCTAGAAAGGGTGAGGGCAGCTGAGGAAAGAGGTAATCGCCACCTTAGATACGATTTCAATTAAAGAAGAGAATGTCTACGCAATACAGCTTCATATTAGACCTGACTGTCTTTTATGTGCGTATGTTTTGAGCTATATGTCCTATGGGGAAGATATCAATGTAGTTCTGTTCCATTGTTTACTTTCAGATCAGAGCTATTTAGCTATTTTCCTAGCATCATAAATATTTTATTAAAAGAAACCACAGCAAATTTCGGTTTTACTTACTAGATTAAAAACAATCATTTAAAATAGCTAACGACTGGTGCCAAGTCACACAGACAGTCTACTCTGCAGTGTTGGGAAGGACAGATGCATCTCACAAGGCATTTTGGTAACTGCTTAGTGCCTTTTTGGTTTTATGTCAGGGACGGTGATACTGTTTTGTAAATGTAGCCTTTCCAGGGCCCCTTGCCCAATGTCATCACTTGGGATCACGTGAATTCCCAGGACTTGTCATTCTTTCTAACATATCTCATTCATGCGAAATCTGTTTGCTAAACAGACGTTCTAAGTCTGGTTGCAGGAGAGCTCTCTATCATCCAGTTACACAAGGTGGACATACCAATGACTAATGAACGTCATAGGTCATAAAGATGTGATTCTCTCACACTTGAGTCTCCATCAAGAGTCTGGCCCAAGAATCTTTTAAACTCTTAAGAGGAGAGCCTGTGTGAGTTTTGCTTTGTTCTCAAACAACCATTTTAATAGCCACTGACTAAAACGTCCTTCTACACTATTTTATAATGGACTAGACAACTATTGGAGTGGGGCTCGCGAGGGTCGCCGCTGGACACCCAGGAGAATGTCCTGGCACCTGCTTGCCTTGGTCCTGCCCCCACCCTGGGCCACACCCCATGTAGGGCTGGGTGACCTTCCTGTCTGTTTGCATAATCTTCCTTCCTTGGATTTATTCTCCATGCCTGGGTCAAAACATGGGGCTCATTAATAAACATTTATTGGGCACCAACAGGGTATTATGTTCCAAATATATTCCCTCCCCTGTGGGCTTGGAATCCACAATTCTGGCTCCCAGCAGCCACCTCTGCCCTGATTTTGAGGAGAGGACGTTATCTCAGCATTTGAAAGGACGTTCAAATATTTGTGAGCTTCAAAGGGAGACAGTCCTTTATCCAAAATGCCCTTTCAGATGGCCAAAATGTCTACATAGTCCACTTGTCTCATAAAGTCTACTGAACTGATTCTGGGATGTGGATAAGCCCTGATAAGGTTAAAATATTAAAACTCAGAGATTGTAATTAGGCTATCAAGTGAAAAGCATCTGTTCAGTTAGGTGTGAGGACGGTAGAGAGAGAAAAAAGAACCTCATAAAAATCGAAGAGCATCGTCAAGGTCATTGGCATAGAATTGTTAAAGTCATTTGGGCTAGGTGCTGGTGTGCTCAAAATCCGATCAGTAGGCAAAGTTAGGATGTGTGGAGCTTTTCACCGAAGCACGATAAATAATTGAAAACGCCTTTAGCAAATTTCTGTTTTAATGGGAAAATACTTTGTCATGCAGTTTTTCAATTAGTATTCGCTAATTCAAATTGGTTTATCATTTAGCCAACTGCACATTAGATTTTCAGTGATGCATTTTCCCATCTTCATTTTTATTTGTGGGTTTTGCAGTTGATAGTAAAACTTTGTGTGTGTGTGTGTGTGTGGGGGGCTTCAATCATGTTTTGACCAGTGGTTCTCAGCTTTTTTCTGCTTGATGCAACACCTGATGGATTAAATTAAAAAGCCACAATCAGTGGCTCAATGGAACCTGGTTTGAGGGAATGGCCATGGGACTGCAGCCCCTTGTGTTAGAATCTGGGGTAGGGAAAGGGATGCATTTCAAATTGAAATGAAGAAGATGGCGATTCTTTCCTGTGCCTGTGCCCCTCCTCCTCTCAGGTTCAAAGGAATCCATTCTCCATGTCAGATTTAACGTTCTTGTTTGAACATTTCTATAGAAGGGATAATAGCAATCATTAAGTGGACTCATCATTGGATTATTCAGGAGCTGCAGTTAATAGAAACATAAAAGAGATCCTCTGTTTAATTTTTTTTTCAATTTGGTGGCAAAAAAGGCCAGCCAAAAATAAAGTTTCTTGGTCACCATAAAGGATTTCTGCATTCATTCATTCATTGTTTAAGGAGTACCTCCAAAATTGCGTTATAGCTCTCAGAATATCATGTTTGCTTTTTTTTTTATTGCTCACTTCCCCCTTTGGACTCTAAGTTCTATGAAGGAGAGAATGTTATATCTCTGCCGTGTCCCCACAGCTTAGTATAACAACTGGCACATCAGAGAAATCCCTATATATTTGCTAAATGAATGCATACGTGATTGAATGAATGATTCAACATGTGTATAAGAATCAAATCAATACAAGCATATTTAAATGAAAATAAAGGTCAGTCTCATCTAAAAATCCCCCCTTCCCAGAGTAAGCTTGGCACCATTAAGGTAGGAAATTCCAGGGTCCCAAGACTTAACAGGGTTGAGAATAGAGGTACATCCAGGTGGGTACGTCCTCTTGATCCATGGAGAAGGTCAAAGAAGAACCAGCTAAAGTGTAGGGCCCAGATAGGACCCCCTCTTGCTCTGGTCTAAGGGGAGTTCTGGATAGACGTATCTCTTTGCGGCAATGGCATTCAAGCTAGAGTATCTTCAACAAAACCAAGTAATGAATAGATAGAAACTTACAGTAGAAAACCCACCAACATATTGAAAAAAAGAAGGAGTTGTGGGAAGGCATGCAGGACCTTCAAACACCTCAGGGACTGACAGCTATAACTGAGGGCTGACTTTCCTGCCCTGTGCAGTGGCTGGAGGAAAGATGAGTTCTTAGGGGATTGAGCCGTGACACAAGGAATGTGAGGAGTGGGGGGAAAGACATATGTGCATATTTTCAGTTTCCTAATACTTGATGTGACTATACTGTATTTGACTTGTATTTCCGTGGTTAGTTGAAAACTGGCTCCCTAAAATATATTTTGTACCCTCTTTCAAAATCTGACTCTCCATCAAATGGAATTTCTTTCTTCAAAAAAAAAATGTAGTGAAATGTGATTAGTGCAAATGTCTCTGAAATTTATTGTACTATTAAAATCCTATTGGGTCTTTGTTTATGAAATGTATTTTTCTGTATTTGAGGTTTAAGGAGGCTTGATAATGAGGCTGTGAAGATTCATGGGCTCTTTTCTGTGGCTTAATTTAGGCTCTATATCAAATATGTAAAATAACATTATATCTTTCCACCACCTCTGTGGATCATACATTTTGTTATTATTTCCCTGCCAGAGTTTTTTTTTTTCTTCTCTCTCTCTCTCTCTTTAAATACTGAGCTACTAATAGTAGGGGCATTTTTAGTAGATAGCCATTATCTAGAGCAGAAAAGAGGTATGTAACTCTGAATGGCAGTTTCTCTTACATGGTCTACCCCAGGTTTAGGTGGTCCCGTACTGACTCACGTTCACGCTCGCCCCTCTATACACTTTTACCATCTTAGGAAATACATATTTCTTTGTGGACTGCATGTACCTAATCCCATGGCCCATTGTTCGGTTTCTATAGGGGGCAGAGGAGCAGCTCAGCAGAGTTGTCCACAGGGTGCAGAAACGGATCCACTCGGAAGGGGAGGAGATGGCTGGCCAAGCACACCTGTGCTATAAGGAGGCTCCGAGTGATTTCAGTCCTTCCTCATTTCATCGCAGAACAACAGTTAAGGCCTTTCCACAAGCCGTTCATAGGTTCTGTGGTTGACTTTTCTCTTGATCCTCATTGCAATAGTGACTTCACATTGCCCTGAAGATAAAGACCAACATCCTAAAGATGGTCTACAAGTCTCTTTCTGGTGTGTCTCCATTCATCTCTCTCTCTCATTTGGCTCAGCCCATGCTTCCTTCTGCCACAGGACTCTTGCACCTGCTGGCCTTTCAGCTGCAAAACCTCCAAGTCTTATCTTTGCCTAGTTAACACTTACTGTTAAGGGTCAGGTCACCCTTCTCTGGTTTGTATAATAAACCCCTTTATTATACACTTTCCAGGCATTTATTTTCAATAATGTGGCTTTGAGTAATGTCTGCCTCTCCCACTGAACTGAAACTCCTTGAGGGCAGAGACCGCGTCTGCTTGAGTTTCTCTTGCATCCTTCCAGCACTTTCTACATAGTGGGTCCTCGATGTCAACTGTGGGAAGGATCAGAGAGTGATATGATTGTCCCCCTGTCCCCTTCCTTGAATTTCCCTGAGAACAGCCCTGCATGGCTTCATATTCGGCACACTGCCATCAAATTACTCTTGTAGGTTGGTGACTCACTTAAAGATATTCATCTGGGAAGAATGGAGGGGAAGAGACAAGTCTTCATTCAACTTTTACACGAGGGAGGCAGCAAATGCTTTAGAATTACATAGTTTGATGCTATTAGATTCCTTAGGGCCCCAGAAAACAGGGTGTATGGCTGTCTTTAGGTGACTAAAGTGGCCAAAGACTTTTATTAACTTTGCGCCCGATTTCTATCCCAAGTAGCACCAGGAAAGAGCACACACCCACTCCCTCTACCTCCAGGTAGCATTGTTTTCATTCTCTCCAGCAATGATGGTTGATTCCTCAGAAAGCAACCCAGTTCCCTCCTTTGTAATCAGTGTCACGGCCGGGGTGCTTTTCCCGCTGCCTAATACAAATTCCTTCTGCTATAATTAAATAAGCCCATTTCCTTTGTTCTTTCCTCAGGGAGAATCGGTTTCGATAATTGTTCTTTAAATAGATGAATCATGTTCCTATAATGCCTTCCAATTTACAAAGTGTTTTAAGTGCGTCATCTCATCAAATCTTCGCACGAGGCAGGGAGCCGAGGATTCATTCCTTTCCTTTCACAAAGCAGCCGCAGAGATGGCAGAACTTGTTCAGGATCACATGGCGTGTACGTGATACCGACAGACAGATGGGTCTCAAGCCAAGAGCTTGTGTATCTGAATCCCAAGCTGCTTTCACAACTGCAGGATCCGCCCTGCGCATGCGGGAAGAGTGAGAGTCTACCTGGTTCTTTCTTTGGCTTCTCACCGTCGTGTTGTATTCATGGACACGCTTCCCAATTTCTGATTTCCACCCTGTGTTCATTTGCACTGCTCTTTGCAGAGCTCTAAGTTTTACATGTAGAATATGGGTTGCATAGCCCTAAAATACAACAACATCTTTAAAAAACAGTTACAATGATTAGAGTTCAATGATTCCTTATACGACTAGCCGGCTATGCCTTCTGGTATTGTGGTGACTTTTTTTTATTTTTTTGACAACAGGATCTGTGAGCCTAACAATGAATTTCATAGTTTAGCAAAGAAAAAAAAAATACCAGAAGGTCCCCACTGATGGGCACCCATGATCTAATGGAAGAGAGGACAGATGCCAGACTTCACTGAATACATTTATAGTCTGAATTGTGCACCCACACCCCTTTCTCTGCTCTCATGGGGCTCCACATCTTTAAAATCCCCAGACTAGGGACTGTTAGGCACTTAGCTACGCTAAGCCATTTCTTCTGGGGATTAAAGCAGAGAGGAAATCAGAAAAAAGTCAAATACTTTCCTGGAGGTCTCTAGTCGGAGGAAATCAGCACATCACCAGCATTCAGTAGTGTGGGGACGTGGACAGTACTGGGGACTCATCTGTGGTCACCACCTTGCCACCATGTCGCCATCTGTAGAAAGAGGGCTGGCCCCAGATTCTTCCAAACCACTGCCTTGCTCTCTCTACATCTTCTCATTTCTTTGTGTTTATTTTAGAGTTTAGACCTAGAACCAACCTTAAGAGCTGGACTTCCTATTTGCAAACAGGGTAATATTGAGAGAAAGAAGTACTGACAATTTTTCTTTATTTGGGTCATACAAATTATGTCATGTTTGGACTGTATTCGGATCATTAACCACACCTACCAGGTAAAATCATTGCAATGCTGCTCTTGTACCAAGAATCAAACTAGGTAATTCTTTTAAAATGAATTATCTGTAGTGAAGATTGTCAGTTTATTTTGGCCGTGTGTGTGTGTGTGTGTATGTGTGTGTGTTTCTCTTTCTCTTTCAGCCAAATGGTTTTCAATAGCAATTACTGAAGTGTCAGTGACCTCCTGGTTCAATTGAATTAAAAAACTTAAATGAAGTTTTACTGGTATCAGTCTTTGCTGTCATGGAGGGTAATTGAGAACATGATATATGCTACAACAATGCCACCTATAGTTGGTCAACTTTGTTTAGAGCAAGGTAGAATTTTACATATGCTGCCACAGAAAACAGTTTTAAAATGAAAGTCTGTTAATCAATAGTGTTTATGTAGCACCTTCCCTTCAGAGCACTAGGAAGAAGTAGAGGAAGTCAGAGTGAGGTGCTCAAGTAGTAACCATTTTAGGGAACAGGGAATTGTACTTATAAAAGAAATTTTTAATAATTCTCCATGTATTTTCTTTAAGGTGTCCTTTTATGAAAGCATCCCATGACTGTTAGTTAGAATTTATCAAATTTTTCCCCTTATGGGCAGTACTTTTTCTGTTGTCCAAAATAATTTTCTTTTTCCTAACTGGAGGTCATAAAGTTATCCTGTTATATTGTCTTCTTAAAGTTTTAGAGGTTTGCTTTTCGGCTTTTAATCCATCTTGGATTTGCTATTGTTTATAATATAAGGCAGTGTTTCTTTTCCAGATCATCAATTATCTTAGCACCATTTTCCAAAGAGTTCATCCTTTCTCCACAGATCTGCAATTTACTTTTGTTAGATACCGAGTTACCATCTGGTGTGGTCCTGTTTCTAAGCTCTCTATTTGGTTCTGTTGATCAATTTGTCTATTGTGTAAATATCATAATGCCTTACAGTAGCTTTATAACATGCCTTGATGTTTATAGGAGAAGTCAGCAGAAGGATGGACCAATAAATTTAGAATCATCATAAAATGGAATACAATAGAGCAGTGAAATCAATGAACCACAGCTCTGAATCATAGAAGCATTAACATTTAATGAGGGGAAAAACCAAAGAACTTTATACAAAATGATACCATCTTAAAAGATCACATAGAAATAAATCTAAACTATATATATTATCTAGGAAAACAATCTTGTGGTCAAATTTCTAAGAAAAAAAGGATGATATGAACTCAATTCAAGATAGTGTTTACATCTAGGGAGCTGAGTGTGATTGAAGAAAGGACCACGGATAAATTTAACCTTTTGGGCAATACTCATTTTTCTAGCTTGGGTGGGGAACATCTGACCCGGGGGCCGTATAAGGCCCATGAAATCATTTAGTCTGGTCCTGCCAAGGCATTAAGGGATCAATTAATTAAATGTTTGACCAATATAACAGGCTAATTTTTAAGTTGATAATTTTTTATGGCCCGAGAATGATGTTATAAATATTCAAATGGCCTTGGCAGAAAAAAGGTCCCCACACCTGTCTAGCTGGATGGAAGGTTCATGAGAGTTTATTTTATTATTATGCTTCATAATTTACACTTAAAACACATAAATTTTTTATATCAACTATTACAAATACAATTTGAAAACTAAAAATGTGTACATTATGATCATTTTATAAAAGCTTATACAATTTTAAAACCTCCAAGGGACTAGAATTGTTTACATTATATTTTAGACCTCTGTATTTAATGTTCTGTTTCTAATTTAAATTAAATTAATACACATGCATATCTATATATAGTAATTAGGCAAAATGATACAATGTAATGCAGTCTAAATTCTCGCTCTGGTACTGATTAGCTGTTTAAACTTAACGTGTGGCTTAAACACCATAAAGCTCAGTGTCCTACTCTGTGAACTGGGAATAGCCCCCCTCCTAGGAGTCCTCGTGAGGACTAACAGTTCCTGGCACATGGCAAACGCTCAGTACAGACTAGTTTATCTATTTTATTATTTCTCCACTTACTAGAATCTGTATGTGTGTATATATGTATATGTGTCTGTGTATATCTAGATAGATATAGATAGGTATGGAAATACAATTTTTCACTATTCTAGAAAGTCTATTTAGTTCACGTATTTACTTAGCCTTATTTTAAAAACCATTTTGTTTGAAAGTACTGTTTTAGTTTTTTCTTTTAAATAGATATATTTTCAACTTTCAAAAAGTAATACAGTTGAGGACTAAAAAAAACCCATGTATTTAAGTTTGCAAACAGCCTGGGTATGCAGTCTTCTCCATACTTTCAGAGGGTTAAATTTTTTTTTCTAGAATCTAAGAATATGGTAGCGAACTAATGAATGACACATTTGTGGAATGAATGGGCATACAGGTTGCATGGGTGATTTTAGAGAAAGAAGGAATCAAGGATGTAGCTAAAGATTTTGGTCTGAGCAGCAAGAAGATAGAAAATATTGAGGGAACCTAAATGTAGTTAAAGGGCAGAAATCAACGGAAGAGCAACATTCTGGAAATGTTATTTTTGAGATGCATAGTAGGCATCTAAATGAACTGTGCCCAGTAGGAAGATGGATAAATAGGTGTGAAGTTCAGAGTCGACATGTAAAGCTAAAGTTATAAATTTGGGATTTGTCAGCATATATATGGTATTCAAAACTATGGGGGCTAGCTGTGGCCACCTAGGGAGCAAGTGTAGAAGATTTTTTTTAAAAAGGTCTCAGGAATTAGCTTTTTTAATAATCAGAAGACAGAGAAATGGAGAACAATCAGCAGAGGAGACTGGGAAGAAGTGACCATGAGGAAGACAGAAAAGTATAGAGACAAGTATGTTTCCTAAGGTTCAGCAAAGGGGTATAAGAATTGAACCAAGCATTTTTCATTTCTAGGTTCTTTGATGGGGGAGGGGAGGGAAGGAGGGAGGAAGGAAGGAACGGGGGGGGGGGGGGGGGGGGGGAGGGGGGGGGGGGGGGGGGGGGGGGGGGGGGGGGAGAGAGAGAGAGAGGGAGAGAGAGAGAGAGAGAGACTGAGACACTTAAACATTCATTGGTTGATTCCTGTATGTGCCCTGCCCGAGGGTCTAACCTGCAACCTTGGCGTACCTGGATGGTGCTCTAATCAATTGAGCTATCCAGCCAGGGCTCATTGCTGAATACTTTTGGCATCACAGTGATATGATGCTTTTCATAATATATCTTCATCACCTTGAACTCTTTATCAGGACTGAAAGTAAAATTTTAAAATGATGGAAGAATATTAAGGTTTCCTATGTTTATTTGTGCTTTTTTGTTGTTGTTTGCTAATAGGTTAAACATTTGGTATTGTTTACTCCTTGTTTGCAAGCTTTGACAGATGCATAATTGGTATGTAAGTGACACAGGAATTATTGAAGCCGACCTCTGTTAGCCATTCACACTTTTGATTTCTTGTGAAATGTGGCCATTTCTGTGGTCTGTAACTGCACTGTCAAGCATGTGACAGGCTGAGCTCCTCTGCACATAATGGCTTTATTTCCAGGGCAGCACCACGGGGCAGTGTTTTGGGAAGGCATTTTAAGAGATTCGAATTTAGGTTAAAACCAACTCCATATGCCATTGCCAATGCGCATAGTTCCCATGAGGTGACAATCGGGTGAACAGTGAAGTTTATACACACTCAGGCGGATCACTAGAGAGATGTCACAACTTCCTCCTCTGCCTGTCAGCTGGCAAGCCCCTGAATCGATGAAACACAGCACATAGGTCGACTTGGACCGTGCCCGTGTACAGATGATGCCCTTGATGTTCCGAGGCATGCAGTATTTATGCATTTGAGAACCTGATTAGGTAATCAAAGTATCATTCAATGGGTGGAACGCTGGAGCCATGAGTACTCGCTCTTTTTATACGAGGTTCCTTGTTTATGTGTCTTGATAAAGTCACTAGGAACCTCTGAGGGCATGATATTGAAAATTAGTAATACATTTTGTTCCTTAAAAGAGGTCAAGATTTGTCACGTTAAATTAAACAGAGAGAGAGATAGGAAGGTTGATGGTTTTCCGGAGCATAGAGTGAAGTAAACTGAGCTTGGTGTTGGTGGCTCCACAACAGGGCAGGGATTTTTTCTTAAGTATCTTCACAGAACTTTCCTGAAAATGGCCAGCTGCAATGTGTGTTTACTTGTTTCTTTGTTTTTTTAAATTTCTTTATTGATATATTTAGAGAAAGAAGAAAGAAGAGGGAGAGAGAGAGAGAGAAACATGGATGTGGGAGTGCAACATCCGTTAGCTGCCTCCTGCATGCCTCCCAGTGGAGATCAAGCTCACAACCTGGGCACGTGCCCTGACAGAATCAAACCGTCAACCTTCCGGTGCACAGGCTGGCACCCAATTAACTGAGCTACACTGGCCAGGGCTGTGATTGGTTCTGCAATGGAGAGGGAGTCACATTGAGGTTTTGTAAAAAGTGATGTTGTGCTGAGGTAGCACTTATGGCATTTCTAATCCACACCGTCTCACAATTTAAAAAAATAGTGATGAAACTCATATGAAGGAGTCCATTATCTCATCATCTTAGGAAAATATCCAGATATGAGACATTATAATGCAGCTTTACTTATAAAATAAAGAACCAAGACGGCAAGGAATTGATGTTGAGAGATAATTTCTCTTCCTTTTAACAATTAAAAAATCAGGCAGAGCATGGAGTCTATAGAGAATCCCAAATAATGCCAGTAAAATATAGAGAATCCAAAGTAATGTTTGTAAAATATAATATCTGGTTCATTTCTTAGCTTGCATAGCCTTTCCAATGTTTTTCTTATTACCATACGATTTTTTTTATTGCCCTCCAAATTGATAAATCATTAATGGTGGACTATATTGTTGCTTTCAATATTTACAGCTTTACCTGTAAAAAGGGCATGGGTTTATTCATTTGTCTAAGCAGTTTAAAATACGACACAGAAGAACATTTGAGTCACATTTTCTATGATTTCAAAATAACCTTGGCATTCTTTCAGCTCTGCGAGGGGAGCCCGTGCTCAGAGAGCTCTTTGATTTATGATGACATCACATCCTCTTGGAGACAACATTATTATGTCACTGACCCTGCAGCGGTGAGGTCAAAGGTCCACGTGAAGCAATTATGGGCCTGCAAGACTAGGCTTCAGTTCAGTGGAAAGCAGGCAGGGCCTCGAGTGAGGGTGAAGGAGTCAGGGCCGAGCGGGAGGAGAAGGAGAAAGATAAGAAAGCAAATCCTGAAATACGGTCGTTGGCACGAGCAGAAACTTTACCCTCAGCATTTTCATACTATGCTTGGGGAAATGAAAAAAAAATTAATGAAGGGGAAACAAGCCGGCGAGGCTTTAGAGCTTTGCTCTCTTGCATGGCTAAGAAAGGCTCTGGAAAACAGAGGGGTTACATAAACGAGAGCAGGTGCGATCACGCCGAGGTAACTATTCAGCATATGTAAGTGCAGTTGGAAAATCATTGACTTGCAGAGAATACTCGAAATTGGTCCCTAATGGCCTTGGGTTTTGTCATATGGTCTTGATTATAAAGCTGAAATTGCATTGCCATGCCTTTCGTGTGAACGAGATGGATGGATAATTATTACGTGCGCTGAATACCTCCCTGCAAGGAGCCAGGACATCCCCGGTCACTGCAGCTAGAGTTTCACCCCACTGTCAGGAAAACTCCAGGGGGCCAGTTCATCACCATATTTATGTGGGGAGAAAGGGGATGTGCTTCTGTGGTTGGGGGTGCACACTCATGCCCACATATCCATATGCAGATTGTGGACAAGTCAAAGTGGCCCCGTGTGAGAGATAGCAAGGCAGTGATTGGGGAAGCAGCAGTGTCGGTGGAAGTGAGGGGTACAGAAATGAACAGGGAGCTCTGGAGAAAATCAATGACTCTGGTGGTGCCCACATGCTGGTAGCTGGCACCAGGCTGCACCAGGAAAGATTTAGGGCTCGGTTTGAAATGTTGCAGGAAGGTTAGAATGATTGACATTAGGATGGATCCAGTAAACAAAAGTGTCTGTGAAAGACCCATGGTTTTAGATACACTAAAAGAAAATAACCTTCCCTTCTTTGACATGTTTGCTGTTTTATACAGCTCTCAGGATCCCCTCCAGAGGTGCCTGTCAGCACAGTGACTACAATTCTAGCTGCTGTTGTGCTGGGAATAGATTTCATAGCTGTTTCGTAGTTGTCACCACCACCCCTTCTGTTGTGGGCATCAGTGGGGGATGTTGTGGGGAGTAGCAGCCAGCCTCTTGCTTGGTCCTGAGTGGGTGAAATTCATGACTGTGCCAGGATCCCCGACCGTGGCCTCACCATCCCTTCATCCTGAGAATATTTATCATGGATCCTGGCCTAAGGAGGCTGTGGCTTTCCCTTTCCACGCAACACTTTGCAAAATACGGCCAATTAGCTCTGAGGACCAGTCTCCCTTTCACATCCAGCCTTGTCCTTTGGAGCCAGCTGTGATGGGAGAAACAAATCCTAGTTTGCTGAGGGGCTCCTAGAAAGTCTTCATGTGAGGAAGATGTAAGTTTGGGAGAACAAGGTTCTCCATCCAAAACCAGCATCTGGAAGTTTTCTGATTGTGGCACATGATTTGCCACTCACAGCCCAGGCAGTGTGTTGTGTGTGCTGGAGAGGTTACATGAGTGGGTTGGCCAGATAATTAGACAATCTCTCCAGCTGTTCTGATATTTTTTATGCGGGGAGAATATTGTAAGGTAAGGAATAGCCAAACATTAAGGATGTGTTTCTTTGTAAATGAAAAGGGGAGAGGGGAATGAACATGCAGAATTAATTAATATATAAATATATTAATATATAAAGGTAGATGTGACGTATATGTATGTGTGTGTGTGTGTGTGTGTAGAGAAAGAGACAGAGAGAGAGAAAGAGAGAGAGAGAGAGAGACCCAAAAGCTGTATACACGCTTTGAATAATTATAAAGGCAGTATTTACTAAAAGACACTTCCTTTTCAAAACATGATAGAAATCAGCTGTTAAAATATGTATACATTTTTGGGGACACCCTGTATATTCTTGTGCAAAAATATTTAGTGGAAAGTACCAGAAAACCCATAGTAATTATTTTAGCATATTAATACAGGCTTTTATTTCAGGTGTAAATATAGTGATCCATGGCTCATTATACCCATTATTATGCTATACCACATGGTAATTAAATCTGGGCTTCTAGGGCAATAAACCGTGAGAGTTACACTATCTGGGTGCTCTTTTTAGTTTTAATTTCTAGTGAAAAAATGCTAAATTAGTAGCATTTTTATGATTCCTGATTTAGCGCTTTTAGTAAAGAAGCAGAAGCTAAAAACAGCCCAACCAAGCAGTTGAAGTCTTATCACAAGCCGGGTAGATCAATACGCTAAAAAAAGGAAGCAAAGTTTTTGAGTGACAGCTTAAAGATGGAAATTTTAAGTATATCCATCCCTACCTTCTGCTCCACTGTGGACTACAGAGGGCCCAGTTTGGCTGCACAGCCTTCAGCTTTCAGGAACATGATTTATTCGTATCGCTGGGTTTGTGTTTATGTTCCGTGCTATAAACAGTGCTTGTAGCAATATATCTGGATTAACGTATTAATACCTGCAGTGCTACCCTAAGCTCAACATCACTAATATTGTTCAATGTTTGGTTTATTGGGCTATAAATGGGAACATCAGTATTGACACTGGCTGCATCATCTAAGTGTTTGGATAATGGTGTCTGATGCTGCTACTGACAGTATATAAAACATACCTAGTGATGACGTGTGATATGTCCTGGCTACTGCTTGTGTGTCTACCCTCCTCTGGACTTCAGAGAAGGTGTTGTATGTGTGCAGAGACCTAGAGTTCATCAGAGGAATATATTTAGGGGAAATCACATCTTGGTTTCAAATAGACTTATTTCATCTGGTTGCAAATTTTGTGTCGCAAAAAAGACTCAATAATCATTGTAATGGAAGGGTAGTGTACAAATCAGGAACTGAATTCTGGTGTAGATCCAGGTTAGGTCTTTACCTTGATGTGAAGCTGGTTGGTGTTTATTTATCATTTAACCAGTTTTCGTTGAGAGTTGGATGCTGTCCTTAGCCTATTTGGGCTGCTGTGACAAAAGAACATAAACTAGGTGGCTTAGAAAGAACATTTATTTCTCACAGTCCTGGGGACTGAGTAATCCAAGATCAAGGTGCCGGAGGATTCAGCATCTGGAGAGGTCCACTTCCTAGGAGGTTGTCCCTTTGTTGTAACCTCTCATGGAGGAAAGGGTGACGGGTCTCTCAGGCTTCTGTTGTAAGGGCACTAATCCCATCATGAAGACCCCACCCTCATGATCCAAGTACCTCCTAAAGGCCCCACCTTCAAATGCTATCACATTGAGAGTTAAGTTTCCAGGTATGAATTGGTGGGGGACAGGGGCATATTCAGTCCTTGGCAACTGCTCTGTGGTGGTCATTGTTTCTACAGGCAAGTACACGTTCTAGGTTTCATTTCTTTTGTTGAAATCAAGACATTATATCAAGTCTGTCTGAATTTCATCAGATATACTCTCCTTAACTTAAGGCTATAAATAATGCAAACACTCTATAGTTTCCTTCAAGAGGCAAAACAGTTATAGACATCATGCTACTTTATGTAGGTGTTTTTGTAAAGACGAATGGCATATGTTAAAGTAAGCTTTGAATTTATTAGGAGAACTGAGTGCCAGCTATCTATCTGTTAGAAACCGTGTGGCTCTTCGGAGAATTAAGGAGAATTAACTAGAAATGAAGCACATCCCTTCTCTTAAACACATAGTTTAATGTTAGCACATTTTGCTGTGGTCATCCAAAGGAGCTATGAAAGTTATTCCTCCCCCCCAACTAATGAAAGAGAAGAGTCAGATGCATCAAATGATAACAATCAAACACATTTTTGTTAGTTTGTAGTTTCTTCTGCTTTTGTTATGGACTATGGTAGAGGCAAGCTCTTGGAAATGCTCAGACATCTGCGTATTTCTTCCCTTTTCACCTCAGATATTTTATTTCTTAGGACCGATTGGGTGGTGATAAGAAAGATACCATAAAGAATAGACAGCTTGTGATGTAAGAGATCAGTGCTGGGTGTGTTAAGTGTCCTGAAAATCATTAATCTTATTAAAATAGAGATAAAACATCAATAAATGTTATTAAGCATTAAAAATGAAGATAAACAAGCATGGACTATCTTTCTTAGAAGGTAAGTACCTGAGTAGTCGGCCAGGTGGGAGAAGGTACCTTTCTCAAAGCCATAAAAGCTTGTGCCTTCATGAAACCATTATTATTATTTGACATATTTTACAGTAAATAAACCTGCATTCTTTGCATGCTTGCATTTAGTGGCTCTGGTCCATGTACAAGGAACAAAGAGGAAGGGAGGCCCTGAGAAAGTTTTCTTTCTCTGTTTTCATCTGGATCCAGAAGGAGGAGCTACAAGTGAGCGTGTCTGGTCACCACAGCTCCGGACAAGAAAGCCGGCAGAGACAGGAAACACATTACGCTCTGGAGCTCCAAGGTGGTGAAGGGGTAGGGAAGGCCGGATGCTCTGTTCTCTTCGAGTCCACTGACAGCCTCCAGAACCTGCAGCCCATGTAGATGTCTTCCTGCCCAAAGTCCGCCAGTGTCCCGCTAAGAACACAGAGCATGTTAAACACATGTTACCATTTCCGGGACCCCAAATACATCCTGTAAATGTGCACAAAATGGTGGTTGAGTGCAGGCCAGAGGCCCAGGAACCTATGAAATCCAGTCGTTTCCATTATTCCTCATCGCCTCCTTGTGAGTTGAAATATTCAGCTTTGGTCTAAAAAGCAGCTACAGACCTCATGCAAAGAGCTTGTAAACAAACACCCACTGGAACCATCTGGTCTTGTAACACATACGGGTGATTAAGCTTCAGAGCTAAGATTGTTAACATTTTCAAAACACAACAATCCCAAACACCCTCAAATAGTCTCCTTGTACAAGTTTATAGGGGAAAAAAAACACACAAAAACGTGATGCTTTATATGGTAAATAATATGGAAAGATTAAAATGATTTTTTTGTTTCCTTATTTCCCTCTCTCCTTTTCTTCTTTCCTTTCTTTCATCATGAGTGCTAAAGAGAGAGAAACATCTGGGCTAAGAACACATTTATCGTCCCCTTCCACTGAGTCTACATGGTTAACACTTTAGAATGTTTCTTATCTTTACCTTCATTAGTATGATCTTTCCCTTGATAGAGGAAGAAACACTTGTGCTTATATGTGCACACAAGGGGGTGTCTGAGTTCCTTCTAGAACATATTGAGCAACCCAGGCTATTTGCAAATAATTAATTCATACTTTTTTTGTCCATAATGACTGAAGAATGTCAGGTCAGGGGAAATTAAATATTCTGAGAGCTCTCCTTTTAATTGTACAATATCGATATTGCCTTTATAGTTAATTTCCTTGACAAGTCATTGGGCATATGGATTGGATTCTTTAGATATTTCTAATGTGGAAACAATTCTAAATTGGAACGTTTCATTTAGGTGACATCACTACAGAGAAAAAGAATAAGCTGCAAGCACGTGGAAATAACACGGCTTTCGAGCTGAGGCTGTTGAAATGAACAACGCAGAGAACCCAAAACTCTCAAGTGAAATAAAAAGCCCAAATGAGAAATCAATATCATATTAGGTCCCCTATTTTTATCTTCTCAGTCTTGACTAGTCTTTATCTCTAGATTTATCATCAGCTGGAAGGAGGAAAGACAATAGTGGGAAGAAGAGGAGAAGTTGAATGACTGACATGATGACGCAATAAAAGTTATTTTTTCACTCATATAAAATCCATGATGGGTATTCTTGATGGGGGTGGTTTCTTTCACATGGTGATTTAAAAGTTGTGTTTCGTCTATTTTTTACACTCTGACATCAATGGATGGGATGTCCAAGTTTGCCTATATCATCTGTAAAAGTCTTTGGCAAGGGAAATGGTATAAAATATTGTGTGGCAGAGGATTTTATGGACGAAGTATGGAGAGACTTCTGTCACTTCTAGTCTCTTTTTATGGAGGAAAACTCAATCTCATGACCGCAACTAGCTGTGGAAACATGGCCTGGCCCTGAGCCAACAAACAAGAGGGGATGAATTTGGTGAACTACAAGGAGGAAAGAGAAGAAAAAGATAAATGTTGATGAAGGACTAGAGCACATATTATTTGCTAAGAAGAAAACAATAAATCCTTTTTTCCCCCAGTGGTATGCTGGTAAACTATGGGGGAGGGGTTAAAAAACATACCCTGACCTGTAATGTTTGCTGATTTCCTTGGTGTAAATACGCCCGCTATCGCTGCTTTCAAGCTCTCCAACATGCAGTCCCTCAACAAGGATTCGGGAAGAAATGTATAGACTCAGCACTAGCTCTGTCTTCCTGGACACTTTACTTATGAATCCTGAGAAAACACATCTGATGCAGCCCGTTGGTGGGAAGGAAGGGAACATACATTTTCCCTTTGGTATTGGACACAAGGAACGATTCACTTCAGCATGGATTTATTATCTAAAAGACCATCTATATGATCTATTCATACAAAAAGCAGATGGGAGATCCAATTTCTGAGTCAAAAATAGCACCAGCAGCACAGTGAGTCAAGACCACCCATCTTTACTGAAACCCACGTCACACCTAGGCACAATGTCATGCTTCCAGAACAAATTTCCAAGGAGCAAACCGAAGAGTCAGATGCCACCTCTGGAATTACATATGATAGTTCCGCAATTGTTTTCCAAAGGAGGGAAGATTTGGAGATGGAATGGATAATGCTGATGAGAGAAAAGAGACCCTGAGAATGATTCCTTTGTTTCTGTCTGCAGGACAAGCAGGATAGAGGTGTCTATACCCCATGAGAGAAGCAAAGGAGTGATATGGGCTGAAATGACTTTGAAATTTAAATGGATGCTCCCATCTCAATTGGCTAATGAGTTATGCTTGTTAATAATAGACCAATAACTGTCCATACTTCTGAAATTTCCACAAAGGCTTGTCAACTTTTGCTATCCAAAGAATCAGGCCACGTAAAGCTCAACTGGTTTCATTCTTACCAGTCTGCTTGGGCCAGATGCTTTGGATCAAAGTCCAGGTTCCAGGATGGAAAATCAAGACACGTGAAGCAGGAGGCTTCAGCCCAGTGGCTTTGCTACCTGTGGGTATGTTCTCACGTGCCCAAGCATCTAATCTAATACAAGAGTAATATGCAAATTGACCCTGACTCTGCTATACCCACAAGCCACGCCCCCAGCCAATCAGGAGCAAATATGCAAATTAACTCAACTAAGATGGCCACAGAGCTGGAGTTGCCCTGGGCAATGGAGGAAGCCAGGGCCCTGTGGGCCCTGAGCTCTACTCAAGGCTACAAAGTTTCAATAATAGAAGATAAACTCCAGATACCTGCCGGGCTGGGACTTTGGGTTGCCAGGGGCACGCCAGGCTTTGAGCAGGGGGGAGGGACTAAGGCAACAAAGTTTCAATTGTAGAAGTTAAAAAAATCCCAGATACCTGTTTCCAACCAGGTACCCACTAGGGAGCCGAACCCTGAATGGGCTGTGGGCAGCCTGAAATGGCCCTCTGCCCCTCACTCAGGCTGGCCAGGCATGCCAGCAGGTGGCCATCCCCCGAGGGGTCCCAGGCTGAGCTGGGGGACCCCCCCCCCATCCGAGTACACAAATTTTTGTGCACCGGGCCTCTAGTGCTATATAATAAAAGGCTAATATGCAAATTGTCCTCTCAACCAGGAGTTCCATGGGGACTTCAACCAGGGGGTGGGGCTGGCCAGCAGACCAAATGCCCATAGTCCCTCTTCCCCGCCAGTCCCACCCACCCTGATCAGGTCAGGCCTGCTGGACTCCACCTGTGCACAAGTTCATGCAATGGGCCTCTAGTTTTAAATATTAAAGATCAAGAACCTCTTCATAGTTGATGCTGACTGCTTTGTTTCATCAGCAGGTTACAAGGACTCACTCAGATTCCAGTCTCTGGATTGTGTATTTGGCACTTGAGCTGAGGCGGATGAAAATATAAGGATGAATTAAATCTGTGATACATTGGTTCTAGTCAGTTACTGGTTTATTTTGGGCCAGTCGTTATTTTTGGAAAGTACTAACGCTGGTGACAGCAGACTCGGGCATGGAGCTTTTTCCAAAAGTTAATCCGCTCACTTAGTAAATAATGAGCCTGTCTAAGGAGCATTCTCCTCCCGTGATTTTTAATGATGGTGAAAAGTAAGCTGTTCTGAAAAGGAACTTTCCTTCTGCCAACCCACCCTACTGAATTTTTTTTTGTAACCGTGGTTTGCCAAGTAACAGAACTAGGGCTTGGCACACCACTTTCGATCAGACCAACCGTCAGAATCATAATGTCCTAAGTACAAAGCTCACTAATTGAATTTCCTTCGCTGGGCTGAAATACAGCAGCCAAGACGGAGAACACCGTGGGCTGTTTTTTATGAGGTCCGGAGTCGAAAGTCATTTTTAAAATGTGAGTGATGCAATTCCGTGTAGCTTTCATTTAAAAGGCTCCTTGGTAAACAGTGCTTCGGATTAGTGTATTTGTAATTTAAATGAAGACAATACATCACAGGGAATCTGGAGAGAAAGAAGTTTAGGAAATGATTCATTCTTTTTTTTGTGTGGTCTGCTACCGACAATTATAAATAGATAGGTGAAGAGAGAGAGGGAGAAGAAAAGCACAGTGGATTTCAGGAGACAACACTGAACTAGGTCTAAAACCAAGTCGGTCCCAATAGTTAAATCTTTATTTTCTTCAAGCAGACTAATACATTTCGCCTAATTCTTTTTTTTTTTTTTAATTTCTCTCGGGGTCAGCTTGCAGATTTGCCTCAACAAAGGAAGCATCCTGTTACATCTTTTAAATAATTGATGACTTTCGGTCCCAGCCAGCTTGAAGGAAACTCTGAAAATAGGTACTGATTGAGCAAAAGCCTCCTTCCTGCCCACACTCTCCCCTTTGGCACTCCCGTCCTCATCTTTGTTTAACAAAACTTGCTCTTCCCTCCTGGCCTTCTTTGATTCCTTCTTGACTCTAGAGCAGTGGTTCTCAACCTTCCTAATGCCACGTGACCCTTTGACCCTTTAATACAGTACCTCACGTAGTGGTGACCCCCAACTATAAAATTATTTTCCTTGCTACTTCATAACTGTAATGTTGCTACTGTTATGAATCGTAATATAAATATCTGATATGCAGGATGTATTTAGGTGACCCCTGTGGAAGGGTCGTTTGACCCCCAAAGGGGTCACGACCCACAGGTTGAGAACCGCTGCTCTAGAGGGTGAAGATGGCATTAGGACTTAGGTTGTACCTACCACTTGGTACCTTCATTTTATTTCCTATCATTCTATATATTTTATTAAAGACAGGGACAACTGTTTGTTATTAGCTGAATGATGTAAGGAAGAGCTCTTGTTTAATCATCAGAAATGTTATGTTATCATCATCATCGGGGATGGTTTGGGAGGACTGTAAAATTGGGTTTTGAGGCTGTCCCTCTAAATTTAGAGTGTTATCTCCCAGGGTCAATTACTCCGGAAGCTGGGTCAGTGAGGGCCTTGCCCCAATCCAGCTGTTTCTGCCGGATCAAATACGGAGAACCCTTCTGAGTTGTCCCCCCAGAAAGAGAAGGGTTTCTTCATCTCGCCTCGCTGCTGGCGTCATTAGCGATGGCCTGAGACGTGGAAAAGCCATTACTGCTCTCAAGCAGCTGTGCTTGGTAGAATATTAGATGGGTGCACGGTGAACTTGGCTTCTGGTGATGACTTTGTAAGTCACTTTGGCTTGCAGGGCCTTGGTTTCCTCAAAATGGGGGCTTTGGAGTGTGTCATCTCCAGGAACTCTATCGGGGATTGCATTCTCGCTTCCTACAAGGAAGGAGGTGATCAGCTGAGGGAAAGCTGTGCTCTATTTCCTCTTGAGTTCATGAATGGCATTCTGAGCTTGAGTAGACTGTGCATTTCCTCATTGTTACCCTCTCTCTTTCTGGTACATTTTCTTTCTCTTTGTTTTTCATAGGTTCCTTCTCTTCTGCTACATACCCACTTTCCTTTCTCATCCTTACTTCCCACGTTTCCAGGGTGCAAGTGTAAGGGAGAAGGATTGGCAGTGTGTTAGGATGGGTGATCTTGGCCGACTTAAGGAAATCACTTATTTGAAAAAGATTCTGTTCACACTTACAGGAAAGCATTCTCCTTCAGATGTTGCAGCCAAAGGTAGCCAATATTATTGAATTGGGGAAGGCTAACTATAAAGAGGCAAATATTGGGAGATCTAAGTCTGGAATTCTCAGTCTGAGCTCACTAACTGGGGGAAAGCCATGCATTGGGTCCATCCCTGCAAAAGCTGTATCTAAATGGATGTATTGTAGACCCCCTCTTACCTTTAATTTCACTTTCCCGCAGCCAACTATAGTCCAAAAATATTAAATGGGAGATTTCAGAAATAGGCAATTCATAGGTTTTAAATTGCTCACCATTCTCAGTAGCCTGATGGCATCTGCTGCGGTCCTGCTGTGTCCTGCCCCATCCCACCCAGGATGTGAGTCATCCTTTTGCCCAATGGATCCACCTCCCTTCATCTCATCACATAGGCTCTGTGTCATCTCACATCATCACAGAAGAGGAAGGGTGAACACAGGACAGAGGGAAAGACCACATTCATAGAACTTTTGTTACAGCATCTTATTATTATAATTGTTATGTTATTGTTACTCTCTTACTGTGCCTAATGTGTAAATTAAATTTTATCATAGGTATTTATGTGTAGGAAAAAACACCATATGTATTCAGTACTATGCATGGTTTCAGGCATCCAGTGGGAGTCTCGGAACATATCCCCTGTGGATATGGGGGTGGGGGGCTACTATATTATTGTTCACTCTCAAAACTGAATCACAATCTCTGACCCTTCCTTCCTTGCAAGGGGCATTTTAAAACATTGATTATATTCTATTTTTTTCTCCTTTATTAGAGCAAGCTTTGGATTGGGGGACTGAAGTATTTATGCCCCAAATCTTCCCAGTAATTAACAGTGTGCGGACACACACACACACACATGCACACACACACGCTATGCCTGCCCACAATAATATTTTCTGATTGCCTTTTATTGAAATCCTAAAAAATAAACTCCAATAATCAAACCCACACGAACATCATATGGCAGAACTCTAGAAAGCGGAGGGATTTCTTCAGTTTGTCTTTTACTACCTGAGGACACGCTGAAGTTCTGTGTAGTCAGAAGGATCAAAGGAACTATTCGTGTTTCTCCTTTTAAAAAATCCACTGTCCATTTACTTTTTGAGTGTACATGAGGGCCAGGATTTTGGATCTGTCTGTAAGTAGATTGTAGATAATGCTCAACCACTGAGGCACGCTGGGCTGTACTCTCCTGATGTTTCTTTATATTTACACAGCTTTTTAACAGGACTTCTAGAAAACAGGAGGGACTGTCCTAAAAAACAAACAGGGTCAGATTCTCACTTTTGAGTCATCCTGGCTGCTTCTTGCTCACGAGTGTACTGGAAACCTTCTCCTATTTTTACTTGCAAAGCACTTTTCTTGATTCTAGACCCTGTCAAATTCCAATCGACACAGGAGGCCTCCTTGTTCTCTGGGTTTGCTTGATCCTTGGCTCTTCCTCTAGGCAAGAATTTATTTTAAAAATCATCTCTTCGTGTTCTAGTACTCAAAGCATTTCTCTTTAGCATGAAAGCAAATGATGGGAGTTTGATTCCAATTGCTCTCTGTCGTTTTGGTGTGTTAAGGTGAAGCTGGAAGGAAAACCTCAATCTTGTTTAATTGTCAAGCGTTTTACTTGTAACTTCATTCTTTTTTGTTGTTGTTAATCCTCACCCAAGAATATTTTTCCATTGATTTTTAAAGAGTGTAAGATAGAGAGGGAGAGGGAGAGTGCTAGAAGGGGAGACAGATGTGAGAGAGACACATGATTGGTTGCCTCAATGGGCCTAGGAATCAAACCTGTAACCCAGGTAGGTGCTCTTGACTGGGAATCAAACCCTTGACCGTTCAGTGAGCAGATCAGCACTCTAACTCATGAACCATACCAACCAGAACTTCATTCTTTCAAGCAAAGGGAAGAAACTGGGGTTTGAAAGGTGTCCCTAGTGAATGCAATTTAGAGCTCCTCAGAGAGCCTTCTCATCACAACACAGGCACCTCTTTGAAGTGCTGGCTCCCTCAAGTCTGCTGTTACTATATTCACGCCTCCAGGGGTGTGACAGAAATGGCCTCATGCCATCCGATTAATGAGTATTCCCACATTTTCATTTAATAAACTGTATCAGAGTGTGTCCCAAACGAATGGCCAGGGACCTTTTAGTTACCTGTTGGCCATAATCCTCTCTTCTTCAGCTTCTTGTGGGCTGCAGGTCCAGTGCAGAATCCGTCCCCTGGATATTTGAGGGACCTTTTCATGGCTCTGAAGGTTTCTTTCATATGAGGCTGAAGATCTGAGCAGTGTTCAGTGAAATCACATGGACTTGCCTTTTTTATAGGTCAAGGTTGGTAGAATATTGGCAATCTCATGAGGTTCAACCCAATTGCTTCCTCTGGTAGCCATCCTGCCTATACAGCCCCTTTGAAGTGTATGTTTGGTTAAACCTACCACTGGACTTATTTAAACTAGAAGTTCAAGTTTTTCCAATCACTCTGCTTTCTATACCTGCTCCCTCTTTTCTGAGGCTCGGAGAAATAAGGAACAAACTCCTCCCATTTGGAGAAATTCAGATAGTTGGAGATTAATGTGAAATCAGTAGAAAGTCCTTCGGTCCCTGTGGTAGAAGAATTTTTTTTTTTTTTTTTTTTTTTTTTGCCCCTGAAAGTTATAAATGAGTGTTAGAATGGAAAACACTTTGCAATCTTAACCGGAGCATTTGCTATAAATAAGAGAGAAGCCTAAGATTAATAAATTGAATAAAGCTGAGAAGGAAGAAAACTTAAAATAAGAAATGAGGGTTGTGCGTTAGTTGGAGTGTTAGTACAGCCCTGAGTATATATCTAGGAAAATCAAAGACTTGCTACAGGCAGAGTGGACTCAGTTATAACTATTAATGTGTGCTTAACTCAACTGCCTGGAAGATTTTATTAAATGCAGCAGCCAAGGAAATTGACCTCACTTTTTTTTTTTTTCCTTTTGGGTTGGATCCTTGCTCATGTCCCATAAATGAATAGAGCTGACAAATTTACTGGTTCGCCAATGAGACAATATTAAATTATGAAGATGTAAGGGGGAAAAATCCTACGCTGACGTTGTTGCCATTGGAAAGGTAAGCTGTTCCCTACAAGGTTAGGAGATATTCATGTTCCACCCATCGGAAGAGTCAGTGGCCTCTTGACTTTGGTGGCCATCACTGTGGTCCTGGCCAGTATTTCATTAGCAGTATACGTGGAGAGACCCCTGTTTTGCTCATGTTGTCTTTAAAAATGCACAGACATTACTTTTCGTGCTTCCACCGTGTTTTATTTTATGGGATATGCTGACAGATTGGACTCCACTGGGTGTGTGTTCCTTGAAACATTTTGCTCTTGTTCCTATTGTGTCACTGTCTTGGACCTTAAACCTCGGTTGTCATGGTCAGGCTGTTCCTTAATTCTTGCCTCCTGGTGATACACAATAAATCAGATACCATTTTCCTGTATGCCTCATCCTGTGCTCAAGACAGGAAGCCTTCTCCTCCTAATTCTACCTTCTGTGAACGTAGGGAAGGTCTTGGTACGCTGTCAGTTACCAGCTGAACACGTAGTTCTTCCCAAGTGGACCTAGATGTTGTTTCCTTCCTGCTTTTGAAAGAAAGGGGCCCGTCATACCTGCTTCTCTAGGGCCCCATCAGTGACTCAGTTGGTCTCTTAGATGCAGGTCCTTCATCTCTATGAACTCATATAGTGACTGTCCTAAAAGGATCGGAGCCTGGAAGGTTCTTTCAGAGGATGGGGGCTGTAGCTCCATCTGACTCAAACCTGCCCCAGACTCAGCAAGACTGAAAAACTCCAGCCCTAAAAGGTTAGCTCCTCCAAGGCAGAAGAAGTGGTGCCTTCATTGCCCCCGGCCCGCACAGCGGCGCCCGGCCTCTGTAAGCGCCCGGACCTCTGTGCTCAGTCGCTGGTGACGAGGCCTCTCGCTTCTGCTTGGAATTGAACCCACAGGAGTAAGTCACATTTTTCTTTTTCTTTTTTAAAATATTTTTTATTGATTTTTTTACAGAGAGGAAGGGAAAGGGATAGAGAGTCAGAAACATCGATCAGCTACCTCCTGCACACCCCCTACTGGGGATGTGCCCTCAACCAAGGTCCATGCCCTTGACCAGAATCAAACCTGAGACCCTTCAGTCCACAGGCCGGCACTCTATCCACTGAGCCAAAGGGCAAATCGGGTTTTTCTGAACCACATCCAGCAGGTTGCTGCCTCCGTGTGGAAAATGGCACTTCCTGCAGCGGATGACCTTTTCCATGGCACCTGAGTTACTTTCCTTGCAGATTGAGAAGCAACGGGAGACTTATGTCTTTCCGTGGGAAGTGGGTGGGAATGAATGTGGTTTCTCTCTGCTCCTTCAGCTCAAACTGCCGTACAATGGAGTTCTGCCCAAAAGACATTCAGTTCTGTGATTCTGGGGGACTGGGTATTGTTCTGTGCCACATAGGTTTAGTTTTTATCATCGGGGAGACTTCCGTCTGTGCTCCTTAAACACTGCAGGTGGGCCCAGCAGTCAGGAAACCAGGACGCAGTTCCAACTCATGCTTTCTTATTTCCTAGCCTTCGCGTGAAGGGGCTGTCCTATGAAATAGTTGATCACGAGATTCCTTTCAATAACCAACTCTCTCAGAGCACCTAAAATATGATTTGATTTGAAAAAAATCAATGTCCATGTACTCAACTTTTGGAGAACATACCTGCTTTGTCATATAATGGGAGGTGGGAACAAAGCCACGAGGCATGAGGGTCTTTGGCAAGCCCAGGAGAAATCTGTTTTAATTTAGGAAAGCATCGGCTTTTCTAGAATTCCCCAGGAAAAGCACCTTCACCTTCCTCACCTCTAGAGTACAAAAGAAGAAGTAGGAGAAGGAGAGGGGGGAAAGGTGGGAGGGGGGAAGGGAGGAAGGGGAAGGGGAGAAGGAGAGAAGGGGTGAAAGGGAAAGCAGGCCAATTTGAGTTGGGAACAGATACATCTATTTCTCTGGTGGGTTCCATTTCTGCATTATGCATGCGCGTACCAGTGAGGTTTGCTCTGATCCTGACTATTAAACGTTTATTTTTAAACGCAGACTGGGCAGCAGTCCAACGATGATCTTTCCCCCACTGCGCATCCTGCCTCCTGGTTTCAGGTCTGAGCCTGGGGACATGCGACCCAGGAGCCGGCAGTCCTTGCAAAGTGTGGGAACTTGATGGGTGCTGAGGTTTTTTTTTATTTTTATTTTATTTTTCCTTCTTCCCCTCCATTTTTGAAATTCAAATTGAATGCAATTTTCAGCTCATTTGAGCCAGAATATACTGTGGCCGAGCTTCAGTGGTTCTTGAATTCAGGCTCACAGGTGAAAACAGATATCATCTGTCACAGCGGGCGGGTGAGCCCACAGGCCCCGCATTTTATTCATGGGAGGCACAGCTCTAGCGACTGATTCAAACCTTTCTGACTAATCGACTCATCATTCACTGCAAACCGATCAACTAATCAATGAGACCCTTAAGACACTCATGAAGTCTGGGGAACAGTGTCCTCCTCCTTTAAAAAATAACTGTTCACGTCTATTTCTGTACCCTTGGTATTTTAATACCTTTTTTTTTTTTTTTTTTTTTGCAAATGGAGACAATATCATGGCAATCTCTTCTCTACCCTTTCTATTTTGATCGTTTCCATCTTTAATGTCTTTGTCAATGCTGTTTATTTATGGCTGAGAGTTAGCAGAGAGCTTACTGCTGGGTAAGGGGGAACCAACACTTCGAGTTTTTTCTTCACTAAACAGAGTCCCCGGGAAAAAAATCTTTCTTGGGGCAAATGGAAGTACCGATCAAAAAAGGGGAGGCACTGACGTGGTCCTTGAGTTTGCAAGTGTGTCTTGTCCACAAGGCGACTGATTCAGGTGGGCTCAAGTGTGTTTCTTGGCACACTTGGGCCACTGGTGTGTGCCCTGGGTGATGCCAACGAGCAAACGCTCATCTGCAATCCCTTCTCTGACTTCAGAAAGGACGTGCTTCTGAAATGTGGGTTTTATGCTTTAGCCCTGGTGCGATTTTGACGGTGTCAGTGTGAGCCTAACTTCCCTTGGGAACACGAAGTCCATTAGCTTTCTTTATTTTGTGTTCAGGGCCGTGAGAGACAAACTAATTATGAGGTTATTTCAAAGTAAGTGGGAATAAAACAATGTGATCTCTAAATACTATCATTTCCAATGAAGTTAATTCATAGCCATCACACTTGGAGTTTAAAAACGTTTTGCGGTAAAGGTCTGATCAGGCCATATTTCTTTATATGTGTACGTGTGTGCATGTGTGTGTGTGCTTATACCTCTCCAAGATCTCCAAGAATGTGACCGCAGGCATTTCTAAGCAGTTATTTTCACGTTAATAAAGGCATCAACCACTTTGTTCTCTTAGCAGTAACGCACTTGTGTATTGTGTCCTCAGTACGAGACGTGTATTGCATTTCCTTTCTAAGAAAGAGCACCTGAGTTGTTAGCCTGTTTCCTCACTATTACACCTCAGTTCAGCTGCCAGGACTCTCCGGTCGTTCCTGTGACATTGCTGTAAGAACCCTTCCTGAGTGGGTGGAGGGAGGGGGGAGGGGTGCGGCCTGGCTTCCTGAGGGCTGGCCTGTGAGCTGCACCTCCAGGCTGAGGCAGCAGGGAGGCGGATCTCCAGCGGAGGAAAAGGGCAAATCAAAGAGACTCAACAACTTTGAAAAGTCGCCAGTTTTACAGAGCTGGGAAAGAGAGGCCGCGCGGGTCAGGGGAATAACAGTAAGTTATTAGCCAAGTTAAATATCAGGGAGAACTGTTTCCCTGAGTGTTTCAAAATGTTAACAAAGAACAGGTATGACTTTTGTGGTCAGAAAAGGAAATTTCTGACCATAAAAGTGAAGAGAAAATAACCCTCTGTAACTGGGGATAAATGAAATATAAATAATAAGTCAAACAGGGTAAGAAGCCCCAAGTTTTAGGGGATGGGACAAAGGGGATGGCGATTCTTGGACCAGATGGTGGCAGGTGCCTCCTAACTGGACTTGGCCTTCAGCCTCTTAACTTTCAGACCTCCAAAGTAATATCCCATTATTCATACAAGCTCCTGCTTGACCAAGCTGACTTTGAAAAGCCCCACAGCATCGCCCCATCCCATGTGGCCAGCCCTATCACACCATCGTGCTCTTCTGCTCTTCACGTTAAAAAGCGTAGCCACATTTCACAATATGTAAAAATACCAAATCGTTATGTTGTACACCCTAGACTACTACAGGCGACCTTGAACAGCACAGGTTTGAATGTGTGCATCCACTTAGACGTGGACTTTTTTTCAGTCCCCAGTTTGAACTGCACAGCCTAAGATAGCCGATGTAAACTCACTTTGGTTACCGGAGAGCACATGGGTGCAGAAGAGACCCGAGAATATCTGCAGCAGGAAGAAAGAGGTGTAGAGAGAGATGCAAGATGCAGGAGAAAAAGAGGCATGTGTGAGAAGAGGGAGAAGTGAGTCAGAGACGTTCTTCAGGGGCTCTGAGTCAGAGAGGAAGATTACATAATGAACTTGGCAGACCGTCCATGCAGTGAGAACAGTGGGGAGGATGTCGACCCTGGGCTTAGCGAGGAAAGTATCCAATGAAACCTGGTGGTGCCTACTAATTGAGTGAGGTAAGAGTGACATGGCATGTGTGTGGGTGGGAGGGGCAGACGGTTGAGGGGTCTTCTGGGCTGTGGTGGAATCAGGCGGAGTCACTGACAAGGCACCTTGCTTGGAGATGGATCACAGACTTGGCATCTTGGGAGTTGAAGAGCCTTGTAAACCTGGAGATCTGGTTCCATATTCTCACTGTTTAGGGGGAAAGTCTAAAATGCTCAGTGTCATCTCCCTGCCTGCCTTTTGGGCCTCTTCACATCCCTCTGTGCTCTCCCTGAACTCCAGCCAAGCCATACTACTCTCCACCGCCTAAGCCTTACTCATCTGCACCTACAGTTCCCTATGGAACGTCCTCCTGTTCTTTCCCTAACTCCTATTCAAATTCTAAGTCTCAACTTAAAGTCATTTCTGCAAACCTTCCATCCCCCTGTACCACACATGAGGTAAGGTTGTCATTACCTGCTTCTAAGCATTCAGCTCCCATTTCTTAACTTTCATGGGACATATATTTACTTCTTGACTGTCCTTTTTCTAGGTTGTGAGCTCTATTCACTCCTATCTTCTACCGCTCTACCAGTCATGGAGTAGTTGCCCAATAAATATCTCTTGAGTGAATAAAGGTAGAAGCATATATTCAAGTGATAACTTCTCACCACCAATTGTTGATAGAGCCTGAACTTCTTAAAGTAAGTACAAGCAGTCCTCAAGGATTCTCAAGGTCCATACATGTCACAAATGGCACTATTTCGTCTTTCCCTATGGCTGAGTAGTATTTAATAGTAAATATGTTACCATGTCTTCTTTATCCAGTCCTCTACTAGAGGACATTTTGGTTGTCTCCATGGCTTGGTTGCTGGGAATAATGCTACAATGAACGTAGGGGTGCATAAATCTTTGCAAATAAATGTTTTTGAGTTTTTAGGATAGATGCCCATAAGAGAGATTGCTGGGTCATATCTGAACCATTTCTAAATGTACATTTCAGTAGAATTAAATACATTCAGATTGTTGTGCAACCATCACCACCACCCATCTCTAAAACCTTTTCATCATCTCAAGCTAAAATTCTGTATCCATTAAACAGCAATGTCCCTTTTCCCTCTCTCCCGAGACCCTAACGTCTGAAATTCTGTTTTCTGACCCTATGATTTTGCCTACCTAGATACCTCATGTAATGGAATCCCATTATATTGTCTGGCTGATTTTACTCCGTGTACATTCCCAAAGTTTATCCATGTTGTAACATGTATCAGAATCCTTCTATATTTTAAGACTATAATATTCCTTGGTATGTATATACCACATTTTATTTTTCCTTTTATCCATTGAGAGCTACTTGGGTTGTTTCTACAGACACCAGGATTTCTAATCTTCTCTCCCCACACCCTTGCTTTGCCTTTTCTTCCCACTTCCTCCCTCCCCTCCTGATTGTCCAGAGAACTCACTATGTTCCTCATATCTTGAGATACATAATCTATCATGTAACTGAGTAACCTGGGGGTGAATGGCTGGTGGCACAGAGGCTGGAGGATTCAAACAGGGGAGGTGGATTGAGAATCTCCATGTGCATGGCAAAGTCCCCAAAATGCCCTGGACTATGGAGATTTAGGAGGGAGAAGAGATGTTTCCCGTTGGGTCATGGCAGCCTGGACTGAGAAAACTTATTTCTCTTTTCTCTTTGTAATCACCATGGAGGAGGGGATGAATGATGAGGATCAAGGAAAAAAATGAGACATTAGCTCTGAGAGGAGACATTGGGGAAAGAGGTGAGAGACAGATGGAAAATGAAGGGGAGTTTGGCCACAGTCAAATGGGTGTCCCACCGGGCACATGGGAAAGTTTCAGTGGCGAAGGAAGGGTCAATCAAGTCTTAATTCAAAGCCGTCCTCCCATCTTCATGTAGAAAGAGCCCTCAGCACTAGGAGATAATGCACATGGTCTATGGTTACTGACAATCTGAAGGAAGAGACTCCACAGCTACCATTGGGCACCCATCCCTCATGTCCAAGACATTCTTCTTTGCAATGAGGCTAGTTGGGCCCTTCCCTCTCCTTGACTGTTCAGGAAAAGAAGTATTCATATTCATTCCACCACAGTCCCTCCATGCTTGCATTCTGTCTCAATTAAAGATCAGAACTAGGTTAAATCTTTTCCCTTAACAACTTCCTGGTTACAGTTTTCTAAGCCTTGAATGCCCTTTGAATTGTCTGCTCTAAGTTCTCTTGGGCTCAGGTAGCCCAGGAGGAATGGGTGTCCCCCTTGGTCATTGGGTAGCCATCCCTCCCCATGCCTGCATACTGCTTGGCACTGGTGTTCCTGTGGGATGAACAGCTGCCCTATTGCTGAGATCAGCCTGATGACAGAGGGCTCGGGACATGCCATGCCCATCACGCCTTACCTGGCAGCCTAGAGGCAGAGTGAGGAACTTCCCAAGCTAGTGCAGGCCCCGAGATTTTGTTATCTTCAGGGAAGTGTTACTATATTTTCCTTTCTACTTCACAAGTCCAATTCGGCCATTTCAAGTTGCCTCTGATCTTGAATCACCATGGCTCACCCCCTTGAATCCATCCTTGGGGACCATCCCATTGGTCACTGGGCAGAGCCCCTCAGGCTAAGAAAATCTCTTTCTCTTTGTTTCTACTTAACCCTTGCCCTTCATTGTGGGGAGCCATCTTCTCTGGGCTGCCCCCTTGCAGTTGCCCCCCTGTAGTTCCTTATTACTTGTAGGTGATTAGCAGGAGGCTTCTAAACAAAAAGGGGCCTTGCCCCTGGCACCACTCCCATAGGCACTTGCCATTTGGCTACAAAAGAGAAAAATGGAGCCTTTGAAGAATGTGCATACACTATTTGAAGAATGTACTTATACTTGGAAAGAGAGGGATGTCTATGCAAGTTCAGGAACAGGATTCAATTTTACTCCATTATCGGAGGGCAGAGCTATTGGGTGGTGGCTTGGATGACCTTTGGAATTAAAAAGAAGCACTTGCCACAGCCAAGTGTCTAGTCTTTTTGTAAATGTTTATTTGAGGATTTCTCTCTAGACAAGGGTCCCCCAACAAGTTTTATTCCAGCAAGGCCGAGTGTCTGGGAAATGTCGTAACGGGCTGGTAGAGCTGTTCTCACAGGGGGAGCAAGCTCAGAGGTAGTGTGCTGGATTCAGCATTCCCTGGGTACTCTCCCCTCCTACTCTCCCACCCCTCCCCCCCAGATTCATCTGCCCAGATGAAAGCTCCTTCTCTCTCCCAGGCCCCAGGCTCTGTTGTCACCTCCACTGCTATCTGCAGGTCCCTCAGGGGAAATATTATATCCTCCTTTCAGCATCCTGAGCTACCAGGCCCGGCATTAAGTGAAACATTAGATATTATTTTTTTCAGATCTCTCAACTATTTCTCCAAGGGCAATGTCCCACTTAGACCAAAAGACAAAAAATAAAGAAGTAACCAGCTCATTTTCCTGAGTTGTAAATTGTTAGCCTCTCTCCTCTTCTTAGTTTTAAAAAAGACAACAAAAAAGCCCAGTAGATATGAGACCCCTTTTCTGCCACAGAAACATCACCTCCATTCGATAATGGGAATCCAGGTGTGGGAGAGCCTCAGGGACATACATACGTGGAGTGTTTTTGTGTTTCTGTTTTTGTTTGCCATGGGGTGTTCCCAGTATTCCTGGGTAGACGCTGGCTGTGCCCAAGCAGCTGCTTGTGTAGCAGTCTAGACCAGTGGTCGCCAACCTTTCGGACCTCACGGACCATCAGTGGTCTGCGGACTAGCGAACCACTGGCTGACAACCACTGATCTAACCTGCAGAACAAATGCTCCGGTCTTCGCCTCTGCATCTCATTCTTTGTGCGCTCATGAACGGGTGATGTGTCCTTCAGAGCACCTGGCCAAGTCCCTCTGTCCTGGTGTTTCCCAAAAGCCTGCAGATTTGCTGAAGCTGAGGCCAGGGCAGGAGCCTGGCATGTGCATTTTACCCAGCGCCAGGTGTGTCGCGGGTCCAGCGAGGCTGGGAAACAGTGGGCCATTCATCCCGCCTTTCGCCTGCAAAGGTGCCGGATCTCAGGGTTGTTCCCCGGGTGTGGAGCTGTTTGTGTGGCCTTTTTCTCCTGCGTGGCTGCCACTGTTTGTCCTCAGCAGATCACGAGCATAGAACAGCAGGCCTATTTTAACCGAACCAGGAAAAAAGGGAGCCTGTTTTAAAAATAATAAAATCAACCCAACCAAAAACAAACCCTGAGGGGCGTGTTCTCTTTGCTACAAGAATAAGGAGACTAACCTCAACAGGTATGAGGTTGAAATCCACCTCTGGGTGGCTGCTGCTGCCTTGCTTGTGTCCACACGTTTTATGTGACAACAGGAAGAAAGCCTGTTTGGCCATCCTGGTTAAGTTGCAAAGCCACGTGCACACTCTGTTTCCCTGCAGATGAGCTGCCTGTGGTCCCTACAGCCTGATAAGGTGGCTTAGAGACATGACCTGGAGCGATGACCGAGGAACCTTCTTGAGACTAATCCTCAAGAGAGCGACAGATAATAGAACAGACACCAGGAAGCTCTGAGGGTGCTGGGGGAGCCTCTGGGTGTAAATAAGAAAGATGGTGCGCTTTAAAAAAATACGTATTTTTTCATTCATTTCAGAGAAGAAGGGAGAAGGAGAGAGAGATAGAAACATCCATGATGAGAGAATCATGGATCAGCCTGCCTCTTGCACACTCCACACTGGGGATTGAGCCCGCATCCCGGGCATGTTCCATGTCAGGGAATCGAACTGTGACCTCCTGGTTTAGAGGTCAGTGCTCAACCACTGAGCCACACCAGCTTTGCCAGGGCACTTTTATCATTTCTTGAATAAGACAGGCTGGGGCCTCAGCAACAATGGAAAAGTGTATCTTGGGTACCTAATTGAGTTTTAGATTTTCCACTGTCACCCGGTGGTGGCTCTGCTGTTTGCCTGAGAGTCACTTCTCTGCCCTGCCCTGCATGATCCCAAGCTGGGGCCCTGAACTCTTTCCACCACCACACAGAGAAAAGCCATGACATTAGCCCTTTGAGTCTTTGCCACACTGTTGGGATTGCCATGGCAACAATAGTTTTAATTATGGAGAGCCGTAATAATAACTCGTGTATCAGACGGGACTCACTCTTCTCTGTGGACACAGCTTGGATCAGAGAGAAGCTGCACATGTGGATTCTCCTCCCAGGGAGGTTTTGTTTTCTGCCCTGACAGATAGCTCTTTAGCTCATGGGGTGAGCCAGAGGCTGCTGGCTGAGGGGCTGCTGGTCGGCCATCCTCCTGGTGATGAACCTGACCTTGTTGTCGGTGAGGCAGCCTGATGGGCTCATCCCTTGAGGTTTTAAGCTTCAAGGGAGCCCCACTCTGAGGGCTGCTTTGGGCTTCCACTTCCGACTGGTGGAGATTTACATGTTAGTGTAGAGACGTGCATGAAGTATCGTCGGGTAATCGTCCCTGACAGCACTCAGGATCCTGCTGGGAGGGTGCAAGCGAGTAATTCCATATTGGTCTTAGAAATATACAAATCCCAGCCATCAGGGGAGCCCAGCCAGCACGACTCAGTGGTTTAGCATCAACCTATAAACCAGGAGGTCTCGGTTTGATTCCCATTCAGCGCACATGCCCGGGTTGCGGGCTTGATCCCCAGTAGGGTGTGTGCAGGAGGCAGCCAATCAATGATTGTCATCACTGATGTGTCTGTCTCTCTCTCTCTCTCTCTCTCTCTCTCTCTCTCTCTCTCTCTCTCTCTCTCCCTCTCTCCCTTCCTCTTTGAAATCAATAAAAAAATACATATAAAAGAACTATGGAGGGGAAGTTCGGGACAGAGCACACCTACCCATGTGTGAACCCTCACTCTTCATTTCTGGAACT
>PVJC01008697.1:0-10043 GCA_004026665.1 Murina feae | reverse complement strand
TACGGCCGCTGCCTGGTGGCACGGTGATGGCTGAGTCACCACGGTGCGCATCTTTCCAGAACGCCCCCACGCCTGACAATGAGCCCTACAATCCAATTCGGCATTAAAGAAAGAGGCCCTTCTTCTCGGCCAGGGACGGCAGGATGGGAGCTAGGAAAAGAGATAAGCCAGGGAGATGCAGCCCTGTGATCTCAGGAGTGAGGGGAGGAGAGGGAGGACAGGTGGAATTTGATGGGACGATGTCCTCAAACAGGCTCATCTCCGGCCACCCCTGGAATAAATCTCGTGCTCAGGAGATTCGCTACCTCCATCCGCAGTCCCGTTAATCACAGTCCCTGCTTTGGAGGGCCATGCAGAACTGTTGAGAAATAGGCACCATGCTTCTGCTCTCTGATCCTTTCCCGCATTATCATTATTATTTGTTAAAGCCCCCATTTTGGGTAAATCCTGCTGAACGAATGACACGCGATACCTGTGTTTGTTTTTGGCTCCACGTTAGTTCGGGAAGCTCTGCGCCTCTGATTTTGATTTTGGAGTTTAGGCGTGTTCATTAAGCCTCTGTACAGAGCGAGGGGGTTCTGGCTTTTGTTTGTAAGTTTAATCAGATTTGGTAGTGAGAATGGCGCCGGGAATCTGTCACAATTAGCTTGGCTGCGTGCGCGTAGCTCTCAGGGCTCTGAGACCCTTGAAATGTCTGTTTTTAGGACATCAGCAGGGGGCTAATGAAAAGGCTCTGTTGATTTTAACGAATTACAAGCCACTGTAGCCAAAATAAATATAATCTGCTTTTTGGATTAGTTGTCACAGATGATTTTACCGGCTAACGGTGATTAAAGAACCCGAGTGGACCATAAGCATAGCTGCTCTCCAGCAGCTCTTGCTAAAATAGCAGTAAACAGGAGTAAATAAAGACTCTGGGCATTAGTTATCTTTAATGAATAGTGACACCAGATACACTGGCTATGGTGCGAGGGGGAGGGGGTGGAGGCTAAGGTAAGGTCAGGGTGTCCACTATCCTCGTGGTTAAAAAAGAACTAGAGCCTGGCCAGCGTGGCTCAGTGGTTGACCTGTGAACTAGAAGGTCACGTTTCGATTCCCAGTCAAGGCACATACCCAGGTAGAGGGCTCCATTCCCAGTGTGGGGCATACAAGAGGCAGCTGATCAATGATTCTCTTTCATCACCGATGTTTCTATCTCTCTCTCCCTCCCTCCCTCTCTGAAATCAATTTAAAAAAAAAAGTTCTAAAAAGAGTACTAGAGTGCTCAGCGGTCAATGTTTACCTGTTGTTGTACCTCACTAGAAAGCGGGAAGACTTGCAGAGATACCCCCTGGTTACCCGCCCCCCTCTCCAAAGCCAATCCCATTCATTGACATTCTGCCCTCATCTTTCATGGACCCTAGGACCGAAGTTGTTGAAATCCTGCAACTATAGAAAAGGAATATGAAAATCAAGGACATGTTAGTTACTTGTGTAATTATTCATCTTCTAGCCGGGGTGATTCTGCCCAGTTTCATAAACAGAAGACTGGCACCATATCCTTCCCTGTGGTTTTCTACCCCGACCAAAAGAATGACTTGCCCCCATTAGCAACACCAATCCTCCACGTCTCCAGGAGAGTCTGACCACGTTTTCCCTCGCTGCTGCTTAGCTTGAACCCAGAGAAGAAAGATGGTGGCCGAAGCCCTCTTGGGTGGGGGGTGTGAGACCCTGCTGAAAGATGTGTCTCCTAAGCAGAAAAAACCGCAGGCAGGAGAGGCTATGGTGTTTCCTGTTTTGAATCTTATCAAATGTTTTAAATTGTGCTGTGAGGATTGTACCTGGAGTGTTCTAGAAGCAGCAGTAAGGCCAGTATGGAAGGAGAGAGTAAGGGAGGTCAGAGTAAGTAAGAGGTCAGGTCTGTATGAACCTGTGGCCCCTTTTTAAAATATATATTTTACTGATTTTTTTACAGAGAGGAAGAGAAAAGGATAGAAAGTTAGAAACATCGATGAGAGAGAAGCATTGATCCGCTGCCTCCTGCACGCCCCCACTAGGGATGTGCCCGCAACCAAGGCACATGCCCTTGACCAGAATCAAACACTAGACCCTTCAGTCCCCTGGCCGATGCTCTATCCACTGAGCCAAACTGGCTAGGACCTTGTGGCTCCTTTTATGGACTTTTCCTTTTATTTGGCGGCAGATGGGAAACCCTTGCATGTTTTAGGCAGTGACATGACCTGTCTTACATTTGCAAACACTAACTAGTAGGTAGGGAGCATGTCCTCATTTCACTGAGCGGGAACAGCACAGAGTGGGTTCCATGGAGCACCTGTAGGAAGCCTCGATGTGACTAAGGTGCATAGAGCTTGTCACCTTGCCCCTCACTTACACTGCACTCGGCCTCCCACGGAGGACAGTCCTGTGTTTGTGGGATGTCTGTCTCACCCCGATGGGAAACAGCTTTTAAGCATTGTTTTAGAGATGATACCTTTTGACTGTTTGGATTCAAATTCATGAGTGATTGGACCATTCAAGATAGCATTTGCATCTTTACATTCCCTTTCCAAACAAGACAGCATGATAGTGATTTTTTACTGATTGGATTTTTTACTGATTCTGTCCACACAAGATAGTGAAATCTGAGAACTGGGTAACACTGTGAACTTGAGGTCACGTTAGCAGGTCGTGTGGGATCTGGGATTTGAATCTAATTCTGTTGTCTGACTTTGCATCACACGCCCTGCTCATGGTATTGTGCTCCCTCCACCGTGTTTATGACTCTATCAGCGGTCCTCAATTTTTTTAAACGGGGCCAGTTCACTGTCCCTCAGACGGTTGGAGGGCCAGACTATAGTTTTAAAAAAAAACCCAACTATGAACAAATTCCTATGCACAGTGCACATATCTTATTTTGAAGTAAAAAAGCAAGGTGGCAAAAACTCCTGGCGGGCCGAATAAATGTCCTTGGCGGGCCACATGTGGCCCTCGGGCCATACTTTGAGGACCACTGCATGCTAAGATGCGTTTACACACACAGGGCATGAGGTGGCACACTCCGCACTGAGTGGATGCTCATCAATCTTCCTGTAAGGCTCCTACTTTTAAGTTCTTCCTCCACATTCCATGCAGATCTTTGGGGAAGACTTCCAATTATCAGGTGGGTGGGCATTGCAGCCCTATTAACTAGGGAAGGTAGCCGTGTGACTAGCGGCATAGCATTGCCTGCCTAGAAGTAGTCATTTGGGGACTGTCCCTGCATTTCATTTGTCTTACAGTGAGTCCTCACTTAACATCATGGATAGGTCCTACAGCTTTAAGTGAAATAATAGGTAACAAAACCAGTTTACCACCGGCTAATTAATATAAACAAGAGTTGAGTTCCTCCGGCATCTCATCAGCATTACAACAAAATGATATGGAACAAAATGAAGTTATTCGAGGACCGACTGCCATTCATGATCCTTTACCCCCCAAATTCCATAAACACTACTAAGAGATACAGATCTCATTGGATATTATAGAGGCAAGGGGCTCTTCTTTCTTGTAGAATTTGAAATTAAATATTCTCATTCAATTCTTAGGATGAATGTGGAAGACCATACCCAGTCAGACAAATTCATATGCACAACTGGTCATACAGACAAATCCATACACTCACACACACCAGAGTTTGTTTTCTAGGCCTTCTGTGAGGTGTCGATGTTAATCACCTTGATCAAATCCATGTGTTAAATTTAAATAAATTATGCTCCCTTTTGTGAGTATAAGGCCAAATTCTGGGCATGCCTTTTTAAAGACTTTACATCTAATCTATAATAAAAAAAAATGTAATATGCTAATTAGACCGGATGTTCTTCCAGACTAACCTGGGGCTTCGAGGGAAGTCCGGGTCCTAGGTCCCGAGTCCTGGTACCAGAGGAAAGCTGGTACTGGCAGCCTGAGAAAGGAAAGCTTACTCTTGCATGAATTTCATGCATTGGGCCTCTAATATCTTTAGAATTATGATGGTTTAAACAAATAATAGTTTTGTAGCACAATGATGGCAAGGTCATGTGGGATCTGGGATCTCTGTGGCCTTCCTGTATTTCCTCCATTAAGTAACCTTCATTAAGTAACCTTGGATATATATATATTTTTTTAATTTTTTTTTTTTAACCAAGGAGGCACTCCTATATGAATAGAATGTTATGCAAATTCATCTTACTTCCTGCCAATCTCCCCCTCCCCCCCAACCCCCTGAGTATATTTCTGAAATTATCATACACTATGGTTCTGCCTTTTTGGGAAGGGTTAGGTGGCGTCTGCCACCCTTTCCCTAGATAGCATAACAAGATGCCAGCGATATCTAGTCTTGGACCTATTCAAAGAAAATTTACTGCAGGGGCTCTGCTCATTTTTCCTGAAATCTTACTTGGGTGTCTGGCATTTTGAAATAAGAGGAAGTAATTACCTTGTTATGCTATTCTGTCCTGGCAGGTAGGATGGACCCAAGCAAAAGCTTGATTCTGCTTAAAATTCAAATTACTTCTGGGGTCGGCTCTGTGGGGTTACAGAGACCCAGGATTCTTCCTCTATGCAAAGCTAATTTGAGTGCACAATCTGCATCTACCCTGTCTGATTTTTAGAGAAGGGGGTCTAGCTATGGTGATGGCCTGTTTGTTTTTTCCTAGCGTTCTGTAAGAGAAAAATAAAGAGAATGTATTCTGTTTTAATACATTATTAAGGAAGCACACTTTGTTTACTAGAAAACATCGTCAATCTAGCAATGGGTTTACACTGGTTCATGTTCAACTTTGAGAGTTGCTTTTCAGTCCCAGCTGAAGGGTCTAGCTATGTAAATACAGAGCTTTTAAAGTTACATAACATGGAGTATAGATATTATTTTTCTTTTTAGCTAGTGCTCTGCTTTCTGGTATATATTCTATTTTAATTCAGGTTACAATTAGCTTATCACAGAAAGTTGAGTTACAGAAAAGACCCATAGATTGTTTTTTTTAAAAAAAATCTTAGCCCTGACAGGTTTGGCTCAGTGGATAGAGCATCGGCCTGCGTACTGAAGGGTCCCCGGTTCGATTCCGGTCAAGGGCATGTACCTTGGTTGCAGGCACATCCCCAGTGGGGGGTGTGCAGGAGGCAGCCCATTGATGTTTCTCTCTCATCAATGTTTCTGGCTCTCTATCTCTCTCCCTTCCTCTCTGTAAAAAATCAATAAAAATATATTAAAAAAATAAAATAAAAAAATCTTAAAGTGAAAATGTTAAACAATAATAGAGACAAGAAGGAAGACAAGGAGAAAGTTTGATGTAGTTTGGATGTCAGGAGCAAGATGAGCATAGGGTATATCTATAGAGAAGTGTGAACAATATAGAACTGTAGAGGATATATTTTTACTTGGTATCACCCTAACAAATAGGTCATAAATGGCAATCTGACTTTTCCCACCAAAATACAAGTTGATGTAGAAGAAGATAGAGATAGCAAAGTCTTCCCTCAAAGGACTGGTGGGTCACATGTTGGTTTTCTAAACTCTATGAACATATAGATGATCACATTCATTAGTACATTTAAAATGAAGGAGTGGATAATTTTGAGTATTTAAAATAAACTTGAAAAGTCTATTATCTAAAAATAGGAATTTTCCCAGGAATAAACAAAACTAACTCTCCCATAAGCTGATGTTGGAACAAAAGTACTAATGCCTTTGTCGATTTTAAATTTGGCAAAACACATCCTACCATCATTTAAAAATAATGAACTTAAAGGGCTCATAAACAGAGACATAAAAGCATTTTTGACATTTAATACAAAAACAGAATTTTGATGAACTTGGTAAAAAATGGTTCATAGACATATGGATCACATATTTCTTATAACGTGCCCGAGTTTCAAGAGCGAGGCGGTGGAAACCTGACAAAATATTTCTGGGGAATTTGCTTTATAGACTATATTTAAAAGGAGGCCAGGATGAACTCCAGACTGCTGTGATTGCTCATCACATGCAATTTGATGACTTTTCATTTGCATGTAAGAAATTCTTGTGAAATAGCTCAATCTGTCTATGTGTAGTGGGAGTGACTTGTTGGAGACAGTATATACCAATTCATTAGGTCACATAGTTGATCAACAACCAGAGCTTGCTGAATGCCAGGCTCTGTAGTAGACCTTGGGTTGGCCTCTAAGATGAAGAACCTGAGCTGTGGACTTCACCCTCAGTAGACAGTAGTAGGAAGGGGCTCACAAAATTTTGGGTAATCCAAGGACTTTGGGACACACAAGAGAGAGTATTTACTGTATACCAGTCACTGTGCCGACCATTTAAAAATTCATTATCACCTTTGTTAGATCCATAAAATAAGGATGTTATTACCCTTTAATGGATGGGGAACTGATGTTACATCGAAATGTATAGAGTAAGTGATTTGTTAAGTGGCAGTGGTAGCCTGCTAGGTGGTGGCTCCCAATGTCCCATGCCTTTTGTATTCTCCTCCATGTGTAGTTACTGCCCCTTGAGCCTGCGCTGGCCCTTAGATTCACCTGAACTAGTAGATCATGGCACAAATGGCGTTGTCCCAGTCCAGACCTAAGCCTCTGCAGGCCTGGCAGCTTCTATTTTTGTACACTGGAAAGTCCTCATTCAGCCAGTAAATCTGAGTCTTGATCGACTGAAGAGACCTTGAGTGTGCTGAGACCATGCAGAGAGACACATGGAGAGGGAGAGAGGTGTGCAACTAGCTGACCCTTCCAGCCCCGCCCCGCCCCACCCCGCCCTCAGCCAGCCTGCTGAATGCATCCGCAGGATGACAGCAAGTAGGCTCACCAGAACAGCCCAGCTGAGCCCAGCCCAGGTTGTGGAATTGTGAGCCAATACAATGCCTGTTGGTTTCAGCCAGGGAGTTTTGAATGGTTAGTTACTCAGCCAAAGAAGACCAAAGCCATGGCTGAGTAGGATTTGAGCCTAGGTCAGTGGGACTGGAACATATATTTGTCTCTTCTGTGTTAGCTACGAGTTGGTGGGGAAAGGAATCCAGTGATATTTGAACACGTGTCAAAATGGTCTGCATCTGATGTGAGTGAATTGTGGAAAAAAGGGAAAAAGTTAGACGACTTTATATCTTTGTATGTTAGAGAAAGAGAGAAACACACCAGTGGTCTAAGACCCGTCCCTGGGGCCTTCTGGCTGCATGCACCTCGTAGAGCATGTGTCAGAGAGAACGAGAGCCAACTGCCAGAAATTCCCATTCCTCTTACTCTTCCCGGGCAGCTGCCCCGTGAAGGTTTATATTGACTTGACTTAGAATTATCAAACTAATAACTCACGCTAATGAATTCCCCTCTTTCACATGGGACTTTATAAAGTGAACACGGGCAGGAGCCTTTAAAGGTACACAAGTGTAACACACACATAGCCACACGGGGGATGTCAGGGACAGGAACATAAAACACATGTTGATCAAAGGCGTGGAACCAGGGCAGCACACAGTGGTCAGAGGGAGTCGGGGGTCCCTGGCTGGTCACCCATGGGAGCACTTGAAAGGACCATCGCCTGGCAAGCCCACGTTTGAAGTGATGTCATCTCTTTCATTCTCAGCTCAGTTGCACCTCTGAAGCTCATCATTTTCCATTCTGATGAGGAGCAAAAATGTTACCTCAAAGGTTAATGCTTGAGTTGGGGCTGAAAGGGAGAGGGAAGTGATGGGCCCGTGTGAGCACACACACGCACACACAGCCACACACAGGTAGAGACAGAGAGAATCAAAAATGGCTTAAAGTCCTTAAAAGTGTAACATAAGGAAATACAGAGATAGAAACATCGATCAATATGCAACGAGGCACCAAAACCGCAGCCTGGGCATGTGCCCTGATCAGGAATCGAACCAGTGACCTTTCAGTGCACAGGACGATGCTCAACATACTCAGCCAAACAGGCCAGGGTTATTTAGATGTTTGAACAAAGATCTGGGAAATGATACTGTGAAAGCAGATCCCTCCTGTCCTTTGAACATTTTCTCACAATCTAGGGTTCCTAGATGGGGTGAGGAAAGAGGTGGAGGGATTGTCCCCTGTTGCCTGCTTGTCTGTTGAGTCCTTAGGTCCCCCCAGCCGGCAGCAGTTCTGGTGGCCAGTGCCCAAGAGGCTGGCTTAGGGAACAAAACATAGGTGGCCTGTTCCATTGGGCACCAGGATCACTGGCATCGGGGTTAGCTGAGGGTGTATCAAGGGTTAATATGCCCCAGAGAAGCCGTTCTCACTGCTGGCTACGTGAGCCCTATGGGAAATTGTACAATTCCATTTTTGAGTGATTTCATTGAGCAATTAGACGTGTTCCATGGACAAAGCTCTTTTTAGACTGAGACCTTTTACGTGAGTGCTCCTCCTGGGAAAAGCTGAAAGTTCCAGAAAATTGTGGGGCCCCCGATGGTTTGAAAAGTGACCTCTTAGCCGTGTCTTTGAGCTACAGAGGGGAAGAGTGAGTGTTTCTCTCAGCACCACATTATTTATTTGTGGAACGAAGCTCATGGAGTCATGTTAAATGTGGGATGCCTTGCTGGGGCCAAGTGTACGTCCAGGTGTGCTGCTAGTAATAATTAAAAAAACACAGAATTTTCCTCTTCGGCAAACATTACAAATATTTGTTTATTAATCCCAGTGTTGGAGCTGAGATTAGAGCTGATTCCCCCCCCCCCTTTTTTTTTCTCTGATGATAGTGGAGCACCTGTGATTAGCGGTAGAGGAGGAGAATATCAATTTTAGAAAATGGCAGGAAGGGTTGATGTGATGTTTAAGAACTTGAAAGAGATTTTTCCTGACCAAAACCTCATGGGATCAACTTTTCTGGTGCTTTCCATGTTTGCAGATAATAGCATTGCAGTTTGCTGATATTAGTAGAGAAATAGAATGCATTATGCCTTTGTTTTTCTCTTCCTGGGATATAACAGGGGTCCTTTCAAAGTCATGAAAGGGCAAAAAGAATACCACTCCTGCTTTAATGATAAGCCCTTTTGAGGTTTATCATGGTCACGAATAACAGTGCTTACAGCATATATGGTTTTATATGGTTACTCACAACCATCAAATAAAAAAAAAAGGCAGAAAAAAATAAACAAGATCACCCTTTTTTTTAGTATCCTGTGCAAATATATCCTTTTAGGTTAAAGCTTACCACGACCTCCACCACCCCCACCACCTTCTGGGAGAAGCCAATTCCTCTTTATGTTCAGGGTGTCCCCCCAAAAATGTATATACACTTTAACCTGATGCATGAAATTTGTGCAAGAGTAGACCTTCCTTCCCCCAGCTGCCCATACTGGCTTCCCTCTGGCACCAGGGATCTGAGCTTCCCTCCAACCACCGGGAGGCACCTGGGACCCAGACTTCCCTCACAGTCCCAGCTTCCTCTGGAAGGACATCTGATCTAATTAGCATATTATGCTTTTATTATTATAGTCACACTGCTCTTTGAGTAGACAGGGCAGATATTTTAGTCCAATATTAGAAATAGTTACTAGACACAGCATCCTGGAGGGATGCTCAAGGACCACAGCATGAGAAAGTTTGAGAAAAAAAAAAAAAAAAAGGATGGAGTTAATGCTGGAGCCCAGGTTTCCTGATGGGAAAGCCACAATCCACTTATCAGGTGTTACAATAATGGCACATTAAAAAGCAACACCCTAAATATTGATTATGACCTTCTGTATATTTTCCTTTGGTATGACCACAATAAAATATAAATATGAAACATGCATACATCTAGAAATACTGTTCCACCTTGTGATTACTATAATTACTATAGTATCATCAGTCATCTAGAATTGAACATGTAGTAGGTACTCAGTTAATATAATAGTGTTGTGTGTTAAAGACAGATACCACATGAGTTCACTTACATATGCAATCTTTGGACACATACCAAGTATATGTTTCTCAATGTGGACATGCCTGTAGACTCACAGTTTTCTTAGTGGAGATCTTTGTCATTTCTCCTTTTTCAGGGCTCACTTCTTAGCAGTGTGCAACCCTTATGATTCATTATTCTCCTTGGGATTTTATTCACAGCCTTCAAC